>BCGR01000001.1:8027-35806 GCA_001599375.1 Phoma herbarum
GGCCACTGCGGCAAGCAAACCCAAAAGGTATCACGACTCACTCAAATAGTGAGCCCTTGCCGGAACAGTACTATATCGTCAGCCGGGCCTGACAACAGCTATATATTTAGCTCTTTTTGCTTTGCGCTCTACAGCTAGCGCCTTAACTCTTGTAGGAGCGTAGCTAGCCCTTTTACACTTCTTTTAACTAGCGCTTTAGTTAGCTAAGCAGCTAGCTTAATTTTATGCTTGCTATAATTAGGTACGCAGACTTAATAAGCAAGATAAGCAAAATTCTAGTCTTTTAAGAACTCTAGCTACTCTATGCGCTTAAACTAACTAGTCTTATTAGTCTTTGCAGCCTCTTTAAGCGTTTGTAGCTCTTCTTTAACTTCCTATTATATTAATCTATACTTAGTAAGCTAAGCTTAGATAAGTGTTTCAACTCTGCTGTCTTTAACATTTCCTACATCTACTAGATTAACAACAAAGTATCTCTACAGCTCTCTATTATAAAAGAAGCTCTATACTTTAATAGCCTTATAAAGTAAGCTTTTTTTATCTTCTACTTATGCTTGCTAGTAAGTTTTCTTATAGTGCTTGCACATCTTATCTTAGTTAATAGTAATCTAGCTGCACGTCTTGCATTAGGCACTATTAAGTAGGCTTCTTAGCCCTTCTATTGGCTGCGTAGGCTCATCTGGGAGCTTAATTGCTCTCAGAGCAATAGTCTTGAATTAACTAAAGCGCTCAACAATCTATCGCCGTAGCGTAGCAGATGCAGTGTAATATTTGCAGAGATGCGCATCAAGACTTACAACTGCTATACAGTGCTGCTTACAAACTATAATGCTAAACTCTTTAAGAAAGTAGAACACGTTGTTATAGTTACTTAGTGTAAGCTGTTAGGGCCACTTATAAGAGTTTGCAGTGTTGCTTTTACTGCTATTACTTATATTGTTTGCCTATTAGAGTATTACTGCTTAGCTATTCTACATAAGCTCTATTTTATAGTTACAGAAACCCTAACACTACTTACCTAATAATAAAATAGCACTATATTTTGCTAAAAACCTATAGGTAAAACTCTTAGTGTTGCTGCACAAGGTATATAAGAATTAAGTTTATATAAGATATTTCTTGTTCTAGGCGTAAAGTATCTGTAGGTTAGTAGTGTTAGGGTAACGCAGGGGACAGGCAGAACTAATAGCTTAAAAGGGGGGTCTAACCCTAACACTAAGCCTCTTTCGCCATAGTTTGGTGTCCTCCCCGCGCCCTTATGGCGGCTAGGTTGGTTATACTCTTGCCCTGTTTCCCCTCTCCTAGTAGAAATAGCCTGCTTCTCTCGGCTAGAATAGTTCGAGAATGAAAATGCACAGAAAATTACCCTCGTGTATGACATTGCGTAGTTTGACCAGGAATTAGATGAAGATAGATTTCAAATAGTTTCCAAAATTTCTGAGACACACAGCTGAAGAAGCATACAACTAAGAGATGCGCTCATGCATGCTCACCCCATCTCTAAACTCCAAAACACCAAACTGCTGACGAAACAATGAACCTTGATAAGAACGAGCCTCCTTACAAGCCAGATCCAGCCATAGACTTCCATTCTGTGTATGGCCTATCCACGACCATCTCCTTGACCGTGGGCAGCGGCCCGCCATTCCCAAACTCAATAGCTTGACGCATGATCTCCCGCCAGCGAAGGCCAGGTGCGATTTTCCCTGAAATGGTGTTTGGAGTCAGCGTATCTGAGTTTATCGGAACCAACGCTGCGCGACCGAGTACTGCTTCCAGGGCTTGCTGTGCGAAGCTTACAGCCTCCTTTGCGTCGGATGGAACGCCGGTCTCGTCAAGGGCGCGGATAGTAGTGTTGGGTAGCTCTTGCTTGAGGTATTTGATGATGTTCGGGTTCCTGGCACCGCCACCGCACATGAAGATCTCGTCAATGTGGGCGTCGGGCAGGAAGCGCGGGATAAAGGTGCGATACTGGCGGATGATATTCTGGGCGGTAATGCGTGTGATGGTGGCAACGGTATCGTACTGGCTCATGCCAAGCGCCAGGCACTCGTCGATGAGCTGCTGCGCTTCGTTGTCGCCAAAAGTCTCACGACCCGTAGTCTTCGGCGGCAGGTGATTTATATACCAATTGCCGTCGAGAAAACGGTCGACAACACCCTGGTTCACAGTGCCTTGCTCGCCCCACAAGCCGTCCTTGTCGTACTCCATCTTGCCGTTGGTGAAGTAACGCATAGCGGCGTCAATAAACATGTTACCCGGACCGCAATCCCAGTCAACCATAGAATCCACACCGCCTTGCGAATCTGGAGGGATGATGCAGAGGTTGGCAATGCCGCCAATATTCTGGCAGATGCGCAGCTTGTCGGGATTGCGGAGAAGGAGGCCGTCGATAAGAGCAACAAGTGGAGCCCCTTGGCGACCAACTGCCTGCTCCGCCATGCGGAAGTCCGTTACTGTCGTGATGCCGGTAATAGCAGAGATGACAGTACCCTCGCCCAAGCAGAAGGCCGACTGGGTTTCTCCTTCTTTAGGCATGGAAAGGAGCCAGATAGTCTGCCCGTGGGAGCCAATCAGGTCGATGCTGTCGATTGGAATGTTGTGCTTGTCACAAAAGGACTTGACCGCTTCCCCAAACATCTTGCCGAGCTGCACGTTGAGCTGCGACATCAGAGACGGAGTGGTCTTGGTCTCACGAAGCATGGTGAGGATGGGCTTCTTGATCCATTGCGGAACATCAATCTCATCATACTACGAGCGGCAATGAGTCAGCAGTCATCAGACATGAATTGTGGGGGATCAAACCTTCAACAGGTCCATATGGAGGGGTGCCTCTGGGGATGCTTGCCGATAATGCACCAGGGCGCAGTCGATTCCGTCCATGGCGGTGCCGCTGTTCATCCCCAGCACCTTCAGATCAATAGATCCATCTGCTTTGCGCTGCAGGCCATTTGATGTGCTGTTGGCATGACCATTCACTCCGTTGGCGGAATGGCCATTGTTATGGCCGTTGACGCCGTTGGTGCCGTTGGTGTAGGTGTCAGACGCAGTCATGGTATCAGTTAGATGCTGATTGGGATTCTGATGATGAGGACCTCAGTATTGAAGGGCCCCTTCATATATCTTTCCTACTCCGAGGAGAGGCCCCACAGCAAATGTCGAATTCCAGGATGCTTGGAAGCACGCTGCCGCAGCGGGGCTTGGAGGAGCCAATGTCGTACCGAGCACATCGTTACGAGAGCAAGCGCATTAATTGGGTGCCGGCGGATCAAAAGCTCTCAAGTCACTTGAGCACCTTAGTGTGGTGTTCGACTGATGGTTCAGTCGGGGTGTGGTGGGCCGACACGAGGTTCCCGAATAAGTAACGTTTCCAACGGCGACAGCCGTCGGATAAACGCCAAAACGGCTCACATTATTGTAGCAACCCTGCCTGGAACGTGGTTTGAGTGCGTTGAGTGTCTGTATGGAGGAAACATGCTCCACACTTTCGGAACCTACGGGGTAGGTACTGTAGCCGAGGCTTGCAGTTTTCGTCTGGGGCCCCGCGCCCGTCTCCCGGCATCCCATGTGCCTCGAAACCCGTTTTCGAGACGGATAAGGTACGATGATGATTGGCTCAGTACTCTACTGGATGAGGTATTGCAGGTGAAGGCATGATCGGAATCGGAATCAGAGGAACCCTCACCCAGTCGCAAGCTGCTGAAGGTCGTAAGGCTGCACAAGGCACCCAAAGTAATCCCTTCGTCTGTACCCAAATGCCCGGCCGTGTGGTTGGTAACATGGCTCCCGCCTTCAGCAACCGGCTAACGCTATCTGAATAATGAGCGACCCTGCGAATGTTCGGAGCGTTGTTCGGGCCGATAGTTCTTCGGGCCCACCCTCGAGACGAAATTCCCTATTAAGCAATCCATATTCACAAACCCCAACGAAGCCGAATTGCGCTCCACTCCATCTCCAGTCTCAACCTGCGAAAACTCCGACTTGTTGTAATAGTATGCGCGCCAGCCATGGCCTATTTATCCGTCCTGCCGACCATAGAACCGGCTATTTTCGTGATCCTACATAACTTCGTCCGCGACCGAGACACCATTCATCGCAGAAAACCATCCTCGAAACGCTTTCCTTTACTTCTCGGGCCTCTTTCGTAAATCGAGACGCCTTTACACTTGGGACTCGCTTTCTCTTACAGTACCAGCCCTTATCCCGCACATCGACGCAGCAATGCCCGGTCCAGTCAGTCTAGCAGAGCAGGTGAAGGAGGTGTGGACTTCTGACGATGGCTCAATGGCAAAAGATACAGCGTCCAACCGCTGGCCGAAGATTGTCCAAGGAATGGTGGATGATGTTGCAGAGACAGCCGCTACATCTGTAGATAGGGCGCAGCGAGAAGAGGCTCTATCAGTTCAAGCTTCGCTCAAGGAGATCAAGGATGAAATGCTTCAAAACAGAGTCTTGCGGTAAGATCTGTAACTCCATGCCGCAAAATTTGCCAGCTCAAGAGCTGACCTTTTGCAGTCCCCTTCCTTCCGATGGCAGGAACGATATTCCCGGCTACAACGAGCGCTTGGAGCAGCTTGGAGGAAAATGCACTTGGCAAGGTTGCCCATGGCTGTTCGGAGAATGCTACCTCTATAGGTACGGAGCACTCACAACTGCATTCTCGTCAACAGGGAATTGACCGTGTCTTAGGCGGGTTCATACAATCTTCGCTCTTACGAATCACTGGCGCGACTACGATATCTTCAAAAGACAAAAGGATTCTACCTTCGCAAAGTCGTGTGTAGCAGTTGAGGAGCTGTCGGCTCGGTACATGCAAGTCATAGCCAACTCGAAGCTCCCGGAGGACACTACGAATGAGGAGGCCAGAAAGCTGCTCTTCGTTGAAATGACGGAAGTTGCCCTGTGGGGCAATGCCACTGATTTATCTCTCCTAAGCAATCTTAGCCTGGACCAAATCCAGGGCCTGCAAGGTCGAGAAGCCATCGCTAAGAGCCAACGCAACATCGTGGACAACGATACGGACGTCGTCTGGCAATATCTGTCAAATCCGCTCCGCTCCAACCGCCGCATCGACATTGTCCTTGACAATGCCGGTTTCGAGTTCTTTACCGACGTTATTTACGCCGCCTATTTGCTCGAAAGTGGCCTGGCGTCAGTGATTGTTTTCCATGTAAAGGATTTCCCTTGGTTTGTCAGCGACGTGATACCGTCAGATGTCGAGTCGCTCTTCCAACACCTCGAATCCGCATCCATCTTTTCAAACCGAACCTACATTGACAAGCTCGTCCCCCGGCTCCGTGCGCATTTCGACTCTGGTGCCATGAGCATCAAGCAACATTCTTTCTGGACCACGGCTTACTCTTTCCACCAAATGGATGCCCTTGCTCTCGGATTGTTTAAGTCGCTACAGTCCAGTTCCCTCGTTATCTTCAAGGGCGATCTCAACTACCGAAAGCTGACCAAGGACGGCCTATGGCCGCACACAACACCTTTCATAGATGCCATTGGATCGATGGGGGCAGGGAGTGGGATTAAGGTTCTCGCTCTCAGGACAAATAAGTCGGATACCTGCGTTGGCCTGGAGAGTCAAGAGCGCGTGGACGCGTTGAATGAGGAGGCGCCGCACGGTGCGTGGATCAGGAATGGCAAATACGCCGTGGTGTCGTTTAGCGATGGGGAGTGAACGGACAGCAAACGACAACTTTGATATATTTCAGCATGTAAATGTAACTTCACCAATTAGACGGAGACAATTTCTTTCCTCTTGCGGCTTCGATCAAGCAAGCATCCTAGAGACACAAGGAAGTCATCCGCAGTTTTACACATCGGGAAGGTCACTGAACAGAAATGTCGCCGTTGATGACGCTTGGCTTGTGGAGAAGAGTTCCAAGACACCATTGCGCCCTGGTTCACCCTAGCTTGCACTCGTTTTTGAAGATGACCGAAGACCATGAGCATTGAGGCTCTCCAGAGTTTGCCGTAGCGCTGAGTCACCTCATTGGTAATGATTATTACAGCGGGGTGCCGCTTCAGGGAGAAACATTGAAGATACTTGCGTTCCCTTCGGCTTGTCTCCCATCAACGTCGAATCCATAAACTTGTTACACCTAGGAACGCAGCACCTAGCCTGTTTTCTAGCACGATTATTTCCCTAGGCCTGGTATACACTGCTAGGTTTAGATCCCCCTTGAACACCGGCTATCTGACATTAAAAGTATTCCGGTCCTTCGCTGCGTTCATTCCTGAATATGGAAATGTCTCATACCATACCCCACTCCTCTTTCAAAGATTGGATTATCCACGCTGTTGGCCAGGTGTGCTCTTTCTCCACATTGACTAGAAGCTGAATAACGCCGTCCCTCTCATATTGGTCCGTCATCAATGGGCCCCCTGCACAGCCGTGGATTTAGCATGCCACTCCATTTTCACAATTGGGTGCTTAAGATGGTAACTCACATATGAATACAGTATGACACAAGGTTATTAATGACGGCACGGTTGCAGGGGAACTTCGGCACGCTCCGCAAATGGCACGGGCGTGTTCCATGACTTGGAACTTATTCAATGATTAATTGAGCGTGCAGTGGAGAAACAAGGGCTTTCTGTGCCAATGGTAACTTACGTCGGTTTCGCGGAGTCTCCCGTGGCTGCTTCTGACAGCAAACCTAGGCGTAGGCTTGTACATGATCAAGAGCATACAAGATAAATGGTAAAATCCAAAAGCCATGACTACAAAATGTGAGACCAGGCTGCACCAAGATGGGCCAGGACGACTTCTCCGCTTACCATGCCAATCTGCTGTGAACCAGAATTCAGGGAAGGGGTTTGATGCTCCAAGAACCGGTTGACTGGACCAGATAGGATCGAAAGTAGCGGGGCGATTCCTTAGCCAGCTCTTCACTGCCTCTTCTAGCTCCGACCATTTTTGCATTCTGGCAATAGGTTCTACGGATCCGCCGCCAAAGCAAAACTGGACGACAGTGGCGCAGATCCAGGCGATGGTATTCGCCCATGCAGTCTCCACCCTCAGGTCACTGGCGGGATCGGTCCCTACTGCAGCGGGAATGGGCATTAAAGTAAGATTGAGGTCGATGTTCGGAGGATGCTGGTTTACACATGCATTGTACAAGCACTGCCGTATGTAAACGAAAAATGCTGTCTGCCGCAAGGTTGGTGCTGACGGATCGATATATGAGCCCTGCGAGGCGCGCAAGAGCGCGGAGCAACCGGCAAGGTGTCGCTCTTGATCTGAACCAGTCACGTTAACTAGGTAACGAGAGTTAGCTCAGAATCCACGAAGCACATCAATGCTATCTATGCAGAGAATGAGAAGACGCTTACCCTTCAATTGCTCAAACACGCGAAGTATGACGATGGCGCAAAGAAGCGTATCATCGTCTGCGACGTTATCCGAGTTGAGGCGCAGGATGAGCAGCTCAACGCAGCGCTGATGAGCCACTTCAGCTGCCTCCGTGTCTCCAACGTGCCTTGCCGCAAAGGAAAGCACCGCATGTAGGAGGATAGGCGAGGTTCTCACCAATGCCGGGATCTTCAACGTGAACTGACGAGATGCATCTGTACAGTCAAGCCAGCGGCCGAGATTCTCTGCGTAGTGATGCACAAGATACGCTTCATGATACGTTAGTGTCGCCGGAATTGATGTTGTGAATGGCGGGGACTGTGCCCAGTGGTGCGATTCGGGTGAATGAGATGCTGGATGAAGTAACTGTGGAATAGATATGCCGCCTGTAGTGTAGACAGGAGGCGTAGGGAGCGATGGAATGCTAGTATTGGGAGGAGATGCAATCACTTGCACCACATTAGGGGTAGCATAGGGTGACAGATGGGACCCTTCGGAAGTCGGTAGCGTGGCGTGCTGCAGGTGACTGGGAGAGCCGCCATCATGCAGAGTCGATCCTGGCAGTGATTCTGGTGGCCGATTTGGAACACCGGGGCAGTCGTGGGCACTGACGTTAGCCAGGACTTCGCCTTCTCCAAGTGTTTGTCCGCCTTGACTGTATCTGCGGCTGCCCGGATCGAGATGGTTCGTCCCAAGGCATTTCAGCAGGAGCGCCCGATCTGATACCGGTAATGGAGCCTGCGTATGGTCCGGGATGCCGGCACCGTCATGAGAACTCGTCTCGGGTACGGCCTCGCCGATCCTGGACGTTTGCTCGCTCCGGCTATCACTCTGGCTGCGAGGCCTTGTATACAGCTCATCCCCGGATACATAGTCATGGCTCGCTCCCAGGCGGACTCGCCTTGTCACTCGCGGCCGGTAAGTTCTGAGCCTGATCCTGGTGGGATCTTCTCGTTGGCATTGCCGATTACCCTTCTTACATTGACCGCAAACGGGCTGTGTTTCGTCACCTTCACCAGCGTCAGTAACTCAGATGTCAGTGGTCAATACATCGCTGGTCCTTACATTTAACATGACGTAGTCTGCAAGTCAGGCTGAGCAGTCAGGTGGTTAGCGAAAAAGCACCTCTTGCAGCGAGGCCGGGGACTGACAAACCATCCGTCTTTCGAACGAAGCTTCCCCATATTATATGCCAAGTCTTTCGCGTCTAAGATTCGGCAAGTCTTTCGTGTCTAAGATTCGGCAAGTCTTTCGTGTCGAATCTTCGACACGAGCGCAGCTGGGAACAGTCCCGGATATATAGAATTGAGGGTTTAGTAGGCAATGAGGCATGCCGGCGGTGGGGAAGCTGGGGCGGCACGCGGAGCTCATGCGTGTGACCGCGCAGTAGCGCCATTTTGACTCCAGCGGATCTTCACTAGCGCTTGTCAGAGGTTCTCTTTTGGCCAGAACAGGCAATTTGCCACGAGGGAGGACCCACAGCGGGACATCAGAGGCTCTCAGTCGCTGTAGGCCCCTGCAGCGCTAATCCACGCTACATCACGCCGGCAGGAACTAAGTCTCTTACTAACTGTAAAGAATCTAATTTAGCCAGCGTGAACCGAACAGAGCGCAGTCACAGCACAAGACGCCTGCGAATGAACGCCGAACCAATGCCGTCCGGTTTAGCATGTTTAGACCGCCACATTCACCATTCCACAACAAGTAAATCGCCTCGAACCATCGGGTCGATATCTTTCAGGGCCCAGTCTCTACCTTTGTACGGAGTATCCTGAGGTTCAGGGAATAGTTGGGACAATCCCTTGGACCACTCCCGCGGGTTGAGATCTGGGGCCCCGTACCCCATACTGCGACTTGCCAATCACGCCGTTGGCCGAGCAGACTACTTCTGTTGAACGCATATAAAGCGATAGTCATGCCTCTTAAATATCGTAGCCAGTACTCACCATCCTTTCGACCCTCCATTGCTCTCAGGAACTCCTTCCCTTCTTCAAAATGGGTAACTACTGGAGGAAAATGAGTGGCCCTAAGCTGCTGAAGCTTATTATTGCCGTCTCTGCTTTTGCTATTTCCTATGAAGGAATGAGCCAAGGTGTCATGGGAGCAGTCAATGTCGCGCCTGAATACGGGGTTAGAAACCTTACCTGACGATTTCCGATCCCTATCGCTAACGACATCGCAGCATCGAATGGGTTTTGCGGACGAAAAGGGACATGTTATCAGGCCATCCTTACAAGGTGGCTTGGTCTCGACCTACTACGCTGGCGCCCTATTCGGGGCATTTTGGGCTGGTCAATTCTCTGACCTTTATGGACGTAAGTGTTCACTTGCGGAATTCATTTCGGTATCAGTCTAATGGTTCTCTCAGGTATCAAAGGTATCTGGATGGCTACTTTCTGGTGCATGTCTGGCGTCATCCTTCAGGCCTCCGCGGTGAACCAGGCCCATATGTTCGTGGCCAGATTTGTGGCTGGTATCGGTATCGCCTTCATTCTCGTCATCGCCCCAGCTTGGACAGCAGAGCTTTCTCCGGCCGCACATAGAGGAAAGATGATAGCGCTCACTTTCCTGGCTAATTTCTCCGGCATCGCGCTTTCTGCTTGGATCGGGTTCGGAACCTCATTCACCGAGTACGCTGGCGGCGCGTTCAGATGGCGCTTCTGCTTTGCAATGCAGGCCATCCCACTCTTCTTTCTGCTCGCAGGTTCTCTGCTTATCCCAGAGTCGCCGCGCTGGCTTCTTAAGGAGGGCAGACGCGAAGAGGCGTTCGACATCATCACTAAGATCCGCGGAGACGGTGATGCTAACCACCCCGACGTCCAACAAGAGTACCACGAGATCCTTGCCGTCATCGAGATGGAGAGAGAGAACAAGAGCACCAACTACATCAAGATGTTCTTCGGAATCGGCTCGGGGGACATCCACCTCGGCCGAAGAATCCAACTCGCCTTTTGGCTCCAGGTTCTCATGCAGTATGGCACTGGTATCGCAGCAGTCGTTATCTATAGCGGCACCATTTTCAGGACTGCAGGCTTTGATGATCTCAAGTCGAACTGGCTCTCCGCGCTCAACATGATGGTCGGTATTCTCGGAACGACTATCGCTGCCTTCACAATCGACCGCGTTGGGCGCCGCCGGACACTTTACTGGGGAGCAGTCGCACTTAGCATCAATCTCTTCGTGATTGGCGGCCTTTACCGTGGCGCCTTGGACCACCCCGACAAGGCGGAGCAGTACGGGACTGCTGCTGCTGCCATGGTTTTCGTCTACGTCCTCATCTTCAGCTCATCCTGGCTGATGATACCGTTCATCTACCCCACTGAGATTTTCCCCACCTGGTTGCGCGCCAAAGGTAATGCATTCGGTGTGGCAGGGTGGGCTGTTGGTTTCGGTGGTGGCTCGTTGCTCGTCCCCATCATGTTTGCCGGCATCAACGAGAAGACCTTCTATGTGTTTGGGGCTGCAATGTTTGCATACATCCCTATCATTTACTGCTTCTTCCCTGAGACCGCCGGCCGCACCCTTGAAGCTATTGATTTCCTGTTTGCATCCGAGAGCATCTTCGTCTGGAATGAGGAGAAGGAGTTCGCGAAGCGTATGGGAGAGCTGCAGGCGCGTGTCCAGCAAGCTCAAGAAAAGGACCAAGATGGTGCTCTTGAGGAGAAGAGCAGCGACATCCACGTCGAAAGCAAGTGCTAGATGCCTTTAACTAGAGCAGTCTAAAGTTGGGAACTTGGGAAAGTATTGTGACCTGGAGTAGCTCATGTAGATGGATCATTATTGTCCCCTTCCATTGACAAGGAAGTCTCGAATCATGGACAACCCGTGCTCATCGTTCTCGCGTCTGGCCACCGTGAAACGCTCATCTGTCCAACCCCTCGTGCTGGCCTTGAAGCCCAGCGCCTCTCCTTCCCGCCGACATGAGTCAAAGTCAACGGGGACTGGAATTTCCCCTTCTATCATCACATTCATCGGGTTGATATCGCAGTGAATGAATCCTAATTGATGGAGGTGGCTAATGCCGCTTCGGATCTGTGATATACAGAGGTCTGCGTCGAGATCAATGAAGTTATTTTTGGCTCTCTCCCATAATGGTTCGCTATATCTCGCAAAACAAAAGCCCATTATTCGGTGGCTATGATTAATGCATCCATAGTAGTGGGCGATGTTGGGGTGGGGTGACTTTCGCAGCACCTCACACACTTGAGCCTCGTTTAATAAAAGAGAACCGCAGTTGCTGAATGCTTTAGTATCGCCATAGTGCATCGGGGTTGGTCTTTTTATATAGCAGTTTGGAGGTAATGCATTCGACGCTTCTGTAAAGTCTTTCGAAAAAGGTGGCCAAATATGCGAGGCTGAAATCGGAATGCTTTCGGGCTTTCGAGCCCAAGTGGTTCAATGTCGGAAATGGAGCAGTAAAGTCTGTCAGAAAAGGCGTAGAAGTACTGATTATCCCGCCTGCATATGATTCTGGTATAAGGATGCCTTAGCTTACCGTCCTCCTCTTCCCATGCCCCGTTTTGTTCGCAAACCTCCATTCTATGTCCTTTTAGTACCTAGGAGCAACACTGAGGAGTAGGGTTTGGGAATACAAACCTCGATGTTACATGTAGCACTGTCGTTTTAAATCGCGATTGAATGCGGGCGCTCTTAGTCTCGGCGCTATCTATGGAGGACATCTCGCATACTGTTTACAATGGCCGCATGTGATAAGGCTGCAGAGCGAGCGTTGCGAACTGCGTGCCGTGTATACCATACGCTCGTCCCCTAGCGCGACCAGCGGCAACAACGTAGAGGATTCTTGTGTACCAACAGGAACGGTCTTTCCCACGGAGTAGTACGTTTGCGCAGAGCGAGGACGGCGCGGGAACCCCGTACGAATCCGGCTGCGCAACACTTAGCTCCCAAATGGCGGTTATTGCGATGGTAGTGGCGGTATGGTATGCGGAAACCCCGCTCGTAGCATCCTTCTGCAGAAGACCACGAGGTGATGAACTGCGACCCGGCTTGAGCATTTAACAAGTTGGACCGATAATCCCGGTTCACGACGTGATACCGAGACCACCGGGTCAATGCACGCGTCGGGTTAATGCACGATTTCCTCACTTCCTTAACACTATAAAATAAAGCTGTACAGCTACACATAAAAGCAATTATTATAAAAAAAAAGTTAGTAAAGTAATAACGTACCCCACGGGCGAAGGAATCAACGGGCGAGAGAATTACTTTTGCCAAGACTCTACTAAAACACTAACCCTGCACTAATGCCTCTTCAACAACAACAGTTAGACGCCCTAAAAGAAGCTTAGGTACAGCTTGCGATTCAAGCTCTTAAATAAGACGCGAACCTCTCTTAGCAACACGCTGCAGCTATCTATAGAGCCTCTTAAAGTACTATAAGCAAACAACGCGCTAGACAGCCTTTATAGGTTAATACTATAGCTAACTTACAGAACTTGGACAATAATAAGGAGCAAGTAATTGTTAAGCACATACTTAACCTAGTTGCGCGAGACTTTCCCCCTTAGCTACAAGATATAGCTAATATAGCCAATATTCTACGCGCTAAGCGCAGAATAGGCTATATTAGCCTAAATTAGGCTAGTACGTTTGTTTTGCGCCAGGAAGAGCTTAAAGTGAAGTTCAATCGCAAGTACGACTACAAGCGAGCCCTCTGCGAGGATTCTAGAGTAATCTAGGGCTGGTTTAGTCTAGTAGCCAATATCAAAGCCAAGTATGGCATCTAGGACGACAACACATACAACTTCGACGAGACAGGCTTTATAATAGGCTAGATAAGCAATAGAGCAGTTGTTACAGCTTCAGGTATGCAAGGACGGCTAAAGCAGGTCTAGCTAGGCAACTAGGAGTAGGCAATAGTTATTTAGGGCATTAATGCTAAAGAATAGGCTATTCTGCTCTTTATTATCTTTAAAGTACGCAACTACCTGTCAAACTAGTACAAGAGCAAAGACCTACTCTAGAACTAGGTAATTAGAATCTCTAAGAATAGCTAGACTACTAATAAGCTTACTTTTAACTAGTTAAAGCACTTTAATACGCATTTAAAGGGGCGTACTGTTGGCACCTACTATATGCTAATTGTTAATAGCCATAAGAGCCACAACTTACCCAAGTTCTAGCAATACTGCAAGGACAACTAGATTATCCCTATATGTATGCCTCCGCACTCATCACACCTCCTGCAGCCACTTAATGTAGGCTATTTTGCCCCTCTAAAGAAAGCCTACACGCGCCAATCTAAAAACGCTATATGCAACTAGATTAACTACATTACAAAGCTAGAGTTCCTGCTATGCTTTAAAGTAGCCTACAATGTAGCAATTACTCTTAGCAATATTCTAGGAGAGTTCTGAGGCGCTAGACTAGTCTCTTTTGACCTAAATTGGGTCATAAGTAGCCCTAATGTGAAGCTGCGGACTCTATTACTACAACTTCCTGTTAACAAGGAGCCCTGGCAGTTGCAAACTCTAAGCAATACTCTAGAATTCTACTCTTAATCTGCTCTAATTAAAGACAAGTTTCAAAGACACTAAAGTAGCTCTCTAAATTCTATTGCTAGTGTAATTAAGTACTATGCAAAAGGAGAAGTAATTCTATTGCATAAGCTTGTGCTTGCACAAAAATAGATCTATAAGCTTAAAGCAGCTGTTAAGGCTACTATACAACACAAATTATATAAAAGAAAGCAAATTTAGCAAGAAGGGACTTTAGTAGTTAAAGAGGGCTAGCGATTAACAGCTCTAAAGAAGTTTAGGGCTTGTAGTAATAGAAAGAGAGTAAAGAGGTAGGTGCGCGCTAAAGTAGGCGAGCCCTCCTAAAGACGCTGTAGATGGTGCAACAAGAATAGGCACAACGCGCAAATATGCAAGAGTAATATAGAAGTAGCCTCTAAATAATATTACAGGCTGTACTGCATCTTGTAGGGCTAAAGTGTGATGTTTTAGACTATAATAGGGTGAGTTTTAGTGGGGTCTTGGCAAAAGTAATTCTCTCGCCCGTTAATTCCTTCGCCCGTGGGGTACGTTATACTAATATAATTAAAAGTTCTTTATAAAAGATTGATAATTGCAGGTTGTAGTGCAGCTACTATAACGTACCTCACGGGCGAGCGGGTCACACGAGCGAGCGGGTTACTTTTGCCAAGACCCTACTAAAACTCACTCTATTATGGCCTAAAATACTACAAATTAGCGCTGCATAAGGTAAAATAAGCTATAGTATTACTTAGAGACCTCTTCTACTTTATTCTTGCATATTTGCGCATTATACCTAGTCTTGTTGCACTATCTATAGCATCTTTAGAATAGTTTACCTACTTTAGCGCGCAACTGCTTCTTTGCTCTTTTTCTATTACTACACACTCTAAACTTCTTTAGAGCTATTAATTACTAGCTCTCTTTAACTACTAGGCTCTCTTTTTACTAAATTTACTTTTTTTTATATAACTTATATTGCTTAGAGTTTGCGACTACTAGAGCTTCTTATTAATAGGAAGTTGTAGTAATAGAGTCTACAGCTTTACATTAAGGCTGCTTATAACCTAATCTAGATTAAAAAGGACTAGTCTAGTGTGGAGGGGGAGTTGTGCTCGATGCTTTGGGTGGGTAAGTTGTTGATTGATTCTCTCTACACTCCGAGCCCAATGAAGTATTGCGCTCAGAGATTAGTCACGTGTCAGCTAGACCCCAATGAGCTAGAGCCTCATTGGGCTCGCCATCACGTGCCAACCACTTCACCCCACCACACTAGCGCCTTAGAACTCTTCTAGAATATTGCTAGAAGTAATTGCTGCATTGTAGGCTGCTTTAAAGTTTAGTAGAAACTCTAGCTTTGTAATATAGTTAATCTAGTTATATATAGCGTTTTTAGCTTAGCGCGTATAGGCTTTCTTTAGAGGGGCAAAATAGCCTATATTAAGAGGCTGTAGAAGGTATAACAATTGCAGAGGCATATATATAGAGATAATCATATTATTTTTATAGTATTGCTAGAATAAAATAGAGTTATAGCTCTTATAGCTATTTATAATTAGTATATAGTAGGTGCTAACAGTACGCCCCTTTAAATGCGCATTAAAGTGCTTTAACTAGTTAAAGGTAAGCTAATTAGTAGTCTAGCTATTTTTAGAGATACTAATAATCTAGTTCTAGAGTAGATCTTTGTCTTTATACTAGTTAGATAGGTAGTTGCGCGCTTTAAAGATAATAAAGAGCAGAATAGCCTATTCTTTAGTATTAATACTCTAGATAACTATTACCTACTCCTAGTTGCCTAGCTAGATCTACTTTAGCTATCCTTGCGTACCTAAAGCTGTTACAACTACTCTGTTGCTTATCTGGCCTATTATGAAGCCTGTCTTGTCGAAGTTGTACGTGTCGTTATTCTAGATACTATACTTGGCTTTTATGTTAGCTACAAGGTTAAACTAGCCCTAAATAAGCCTAGAATTCTTACAGAGGGCTCTCTTGTAGTTACACTTGCAATTAAACTTTACTTTAAGCTCTTCCTAACGCAAAACAAATATACTAGCCTAGTTTAGGCTAATATAGCCTATTCTGCGCTTAGCGCGTAGAATATTAGCTATATTAGCTATATTTTCTAGCTAAAAAGGAAATTCTCGCGCAACTAGGTTAAATATATAATTAATAATTACCTACTTCTTAGTATTAGTTAGATTCTTTAAGTTAGCTATAGTATTAATATATAAAGGTTGTCTAGCGCGTTATTTATTTAGTATAGTTCTAGAGACTTTGTAGATAGCTGCAGCGCGTCTTCCTAAAAGCTTAGGGTCTTGTTAGATAGCTTAAAGTGCAAGCTATATCTAGACTTCTTTTAATATAGCTATCTGTTGTTGTTGTAGAGGCATTAGTATAGAGTTAGTGTTTTAGTGAGGTCTTGGCAAAAGTGACCCGCTCGCTCGTGTGACCCGCTCGCCCGTGTGACCCGCTCGCCCGTGAGGTACGTTACTCTTATAGTATTAGTAGATAGCTGTTCTACACTAACGTGAGTGCATAGCGAGTGGCGCGGCTAGGCAAGTAGTGCATCCTAACAAACTATTAGGCCTACTAACTTTTAAACCTTAATAGATTAACTACTAGACCTTAAATTGCTTTCAAAAGAAGAGAGAATTAAGCTTGCGCTTTAGGCAATTAGAGAACTAGAAAAGCTAAGTGTATAACACACTGCTATAGTCTATAAGATCTTTAAAATAACTCTCTACTACTAACGCTCTAGAACGCAATTAATATATAATATCTACTTCTAATTATTAAATTTTACTAAAGTAGAAGAGCAGACGCTTGTATAGTATATAAAAAAGCTTAACTAGCAAATTCTTACTCTAATACTTTGTTAGATTAAAGATATAGCTAATTAACTACACGCTATACACAACGCGGACCTTATTAGTTTATAATAGGCTTTAAACTTTATTAAATATAAACTTAGACTTTAATTATATATAACTTAATAGAGAGATTGTTAGAGAGTCCTCTACAGCAACTAAGGGGTTATTAGGCCCTAGTTTAACCTAATATAGAACGTTAAGGCTAATTATAGCATTCTAGACAAAGACATCTATAACTTTAACAAGACTAGCTTTATAATAGGTGTTAGAAATTAAGTTAAAGTAGTTACTATATTAGAGAGATATACTAAGCCTATTAGAGTCTAGTAGGGAGACTATAAGTAGGTAACTTTAATCGCTGCAATTAACGCAATAGGCTAGGTAATTGCGCCTTACCTTATTTTTAAAGCAAAGAACTACAACGCGTCTTAGTACTCTAATCTAAAGTCCTAAAAGCGCATTAGAGTTAGTAGCAATAGCTAGACTACAAATAAACTTAGTGTAGCCTAGCTAAAGCACTTTATTAAGTAAATTAAGAGACAAGAAGTAGGTAGCTATATACTATGAATACTTAACAGCTATAAGAGCTACAAGTTACTTCATTTCTAGAGTCTTTGCAAGAAGAATAAGATAATTACTCTCTATATGCCTCCGCACTTATTACACATCCTGCAGCTACTTAACATAGGCTGTTTTGCCCTTCTTAAGTAGGCGTATAGTAAGAAGATTAAAGTCTTAGTATTAGACTATATTAGCAGAATTAATAAGAAGGCCTTTATTGCAATCTTTATAAAAGTGTTTAAAAAAGCGTTTTTAAAAGCAAATATTAGAGCAAGCTTTAAGGCAACTAGCTTAGTACTTAATAACTTATTAGTAGTGCTATTAAAGCTTAATATTAAGGTTTGCACGCTAACACTGCGGCTCTTAGAGGAGCTCTAATAGAACTCTAAGACATCTACTAACGCTAATAAGATAGAGGCTTAATTAACGCTACTTTATAATTATATTTAAAGGCACCAAAGATTGTTACTAACTCTAATAGTTGAGATTGTTAATTAGCTGCAGAGAGGCACTGCAATACTATTGCATAGATAGATGTTATTTGTAGCCTAAGTGCTGCAGCTAGAAGCGTTAAATAAGGCTGCCTCTAAGTGTAAATTATAGAAAAGAAAGCAAATTTAGAAGACTAGAGACTTATTAAAGAAAGAGGTAGAGAATTTAATAGTCTAGTATAACATTAGAGTATAGATTAAGAAGGAAACACGTAAGAGTAGAGCTTAAACAGGTGCAGGCAAGAGAAGTAAAAGGCACTATAAGCACTGTAGAGAGACTAGGCATAATTCGCGCATATGTAAGAAAGATATAGTAGAGATTAGTAAGAAAGATATAGTAGAGATTAGTAATTAAGATTTTATACTATAAACTATAGTACAAAGTTGTAGTATTAAGTAATTGTAGTTAGTAGGCCTAATAGTTTGTTAGGGTGTGCTACTCGCCTAGCCGCGCCACTCGCTATGCACTCACGTTAGCTCTATTGCAAACTTTAAATTAACTCTAAGTAACTATAACTCTATCTGATCAATACAAGCGTGAATCTAGAGAAGCTGCGTAACTAGCACAGTATTCAGAAGTAAATAAGTAAAGTTTGTTTAAGCAAGTGTACAATGCACTATTCTATTATTAATAAGTTATATATCTAAGCTATTAACAAGTTGCCTTCTTAATTGCTAAGCGTAACTCTAGTGCTAAGCAATTTCAAGTAGATTTTGCCGCGAGAACGGCTGCTCTTGTCACCTTATATTGGCTAGGCTCAACCCTTTCGTCTCTGCAATCAAGAAGGGAAAACGCAGGCCCATGGCAGCCGCATGCGAGTCGCTCAGAATCGATCCAAAGCTTTGGTGTTTAGCTAGCCGAACTCGATGCGTTGGCGCAAAAGCTCTGTGTTCAAGCCCTCAAAGATGTCTGGCTTTGGTGTTGAAATGTAGAATGGATCGGCAGCCTCGGTGCTGGTCGTATAAGCGATGGAAGTTGTGTAAGGTCGCAGCGAAGGCACCGGCTCTGGAAACCCGGAAGCTAATTGTGAGTCGAATTCGGGGAGCGCGGATTGCGGCTGTGGAAAGCGCGGTGTTGACGCGCCGCTTTCATCGTCAGGTTGGGCCGCGCCAGGCGGCGAAGGCTTGAGGCTGGCGTCCCAAGCTGGAGGGAGTATCAGCATCTCAGAACAAAGCTCCAGACACGGCCGGCGAACTCACGCTTCTTTGATGTATAGCATTGGACGTTGCCTTGCGCTAAGTCACCCATGAGACTGAACAAACTGGCTTTCCAGTCCCCTTCGAGCGAACAACTTCTTGCGTTATGACGCGACTGGTCCAAGAACCTTTTCACATGGGTCGCCAGCTGCGACTCGTGTTACGTTGTACCAATCACGTCCTTCAAAGACTCAACTTCCAGTATGTGCCGCACTCTGCGTTCGATCTCCTGCGGAAGGTCAATCAGGTCGTCAACGACGATTCCAGCGTAAGACATTTTCTGTGTACGGTACGTTTGCGGCGACGGTCGCTTGCTAGGACTGGGCGTTCGAGAAACACGTGCAGAATGCTTAGAGGGGCGTCTCCCTCGGCTGTACGACACAGATGCGCTTCGTGGTGTTGGTGGTGCGGCCATCATGTTAGGGTCGCTATCAGCCGAGCAATTCTCGAGCCAGTACTGTAATGACGGTGCGCAATCGCCTGACAAGGGCTGCTGTGTATTCTCGAGCGCTTCTTCGGTGAGTGTGAACGGCTGTAAGGACGCATGCGACAGCTGCAACGTTGAATTTGATGAGTTCGATGGGTTCGAAGGGGGCGGAGATGTGCAGCGTGTCTCGGGATTGATATGTCGCGTTTTGCGACGCTTCAAAATGCGGCCGTGACACCGTGAATGCTGCAGGTTGTGGTTAAGCTCTTGCGTTTTTGGGTGGATCGATACACCTGACGATGAGGCGATATC
The DNA here is from genome assembly GCA_001599375.1 of Phoma herbarum. Lineage (NCBI taxonomy): Eukaryota > Fungi > Ascomycota > Dothideomycetes > Pleosporales > Didymellaceae > Phoma > Phoma herbarum. The sequence goes on from BCGR01000001.1 coordinate 27,746, forward strand.
GCTTTGTTGAAGAGGGTCTGACTCTGGGCAAAACTGACACCAGACACGTCGTCGCGCAGACGCGGCGTAATTATAAGCTATGGAACCGGTTAGATGAACAAGAGTCAAAGCGATCTGAAAGCCTGGCACAGTATCACCAAGCTCTCTCCCAGCACCAAACACTGTTGTTCAATGGGATGTCTGAAATGCTGGAGAAGGTTTTGGATGGTCGATGCCCACACCGTTCGTATCGCACGACGTACGGGGCGGCAGGATACAATGCCTTTGGACGAGTAAAGTTATGTGCCGCGTGCACGGAAGAGTGGCGAGTTTACACAGAGACTTTGTGCACTCGGATGGTGAAATGCTTTCCTGAGGTTGCCAAAACACTCCGCGAGCGAGTCGCGAGCTGCTGCATGATCTGCTGCATTCCAAACGTAGGAGATCGGATATGAGATGCGAATTTTTGTACTACTGATTAGCAATCTTATGAAGGTTGTGGATAATGTCGTGTTGAACACACGAACTATTGTCAAAGGTTGCTGGTATATCTTGTGATAAATGCTGGATCAGCTGTCAACGCCTCGGAACTGTCTTCACTTACTAGTATAATCAATTACGTAGTATATACTCTTATTATACGCTTTCGTTGCCTAGCCATACATTATACAATAACTTGCCAACATCGCTACGTCTATCCTCACCTCTATCTGTTAAATCCCGTCTCCATGTGGTATTCAGTAGTACCACACTTGCGCGAGTGTCCCATCCTGTGTGACGTTGAATATCCTCCAGCACCCCTAAGCAAGCTTGACGCTCCTGCTCCTCTACAAGACATTGCCCAGCTATCGTCAATAACTGAACTGCATTAGCCCACGCAATAGTGCAACGATTTGCTATCGAATTGGACACGATCTTCTTGGCGAAAAACAATGCTTTTCGTGTCACCTCAGCCGAACTGAGGAACATCCGCCGCATGCTCCGAGGGCAAGGCTGAGACAGTGTAAGAATGAAGTATGCCGTATGTAACATCTGCCATGCGGCTGACACCGGACCGTTGACGTAACGAACTGTTTCAAAGGGACTTTCTGCGTTGGCTGGGATGGCGCTCAAAGCATGGCACAATTCTGGTGCTTCATTTTGATGTCGTAAAAGCTCATTGCCTAAGCTGTTCCATTCCGCAGTATGGCAGTCCAACGCATCCGGAGCTTGAGCATCCCGTGTTCTAGCCCAAAAGTTGTGAATGAATCCAAGAAGATAGACCACTTTGCGTTGCCAGACGTCAAGCGAGTTTTCCGCAGGCCCAGGAGAGCTTCCTGGCGGTAGCCATGGCCTGAAGTCCACAGTAGTCGGCATACCCGACGATAAAGAAGCCAGGATGATCATCCGGCAGTAGATCCAGAAGCTCTTCCGTACCAAGATTAGAACATATACGTCTTGACAATCCCGAGAAAAAACGTACCGCTTGCGCAAGCCCTCCGCTCTGCCCATTCCAATTATGCATTATAATCAGCTCTCCCGTTCCTCTAAGATGCAAGTTCCAGTCACTCGCTTTACTCTCCATCATCTCGCAATGCGCAATGAGCAAACAGCTTGCGAACGTCGCAGCCTCATGCCTACTATTATCTAGTCGCTTACGCAGTATCTTGAGCGCTTCGTTGTAGTAAGTTAGCGCATCGTGGTGTCCGCGGTTCGCGACGAGCGAGTACTGCCTCGCAGCTGCTGCGAGACAGGATAGAAGGACGAGACGGTTGCCGAGAGCTATCTGGGGAAGGACGAGGGAGAAGTACCGGGACGTGCTGTCAAACATGTCGAATCTGGGGCCGATTATGTCTGTGTATCGAGCTAAGTAGAAGGCGTCTTTCTCGTTGGTAACAGAGGTGGCTGATATATGGGAAACTGGTGGGGAAATGGCCTCATCGGGAGCAGTTGTAGATGCGCCCAAAGAGCTCCCAGGGACTTTATCTGGGAGGACATAATAGAGCTGAGAAATTTCGAGTGTTTCATCAACAAAGCCGACTATATAGGCACACAAGTTAGAGAATGCTGCGATGAACCTCATGGCTTCCGGGGTTTGCACGGTCTAACCTATGCTGCGTGGGCTGAGTCGCTGTTCCCACGTATTCTGCCTTAGCCCTAGACTAGGTTTGTACTCCAAAGCGGTGAAGAGAATGTTGTTGCCGTAGGAGCACTCCTCTTTACGTCGTTGACAGATGCCACATGGATGTTGCTGGTCACATTTTACATGGCGTTCGCGGCATTGTTGGCAAGCTGCTCACATGTTAAGGACTGCATCAACGTGTACTACTAGACGAGGTCAGGGATGGTTCCGTACCGAGCTTGCTTCTTGAGCTAGGTCCTCGAACTTGGTTCGAGAAGCTCATGCGGGAGGTGGTCATTGTATTGCCATTGGGAGGAGCTGAAGAAAGAGAACTTAATCAAGGCCGTGAGGAGGTGAAGGCGGGGATCAGTAGGGTATTATCGTGTGGGGAAGCGGGGAAAGATGGAGGAGCGCGGTTGGTGACCAGTCAGCCAGGATTCAGTTTTTGCTTTGGAGGTACAATTTATCATCATTGGTTGGACGTCAGAGCCACGCTAGTGATCCGCGCTAACTAAGATCGGTAGCGAAGCTCTGCAGCCTCCGATTCATGAGATGAAAGCTTCCATTCTTCTGATCTTGCGGGATTGAGGTAGTCATTCGATGTGCACATTAGTATGTTCTTGCCCTCTCCAGTATTCAATGGCCAGACTCACCGTCGTTACACTCCCCGGTTCCCTATGTCGCGCAGGGCTTAAGTTGGCATCATTGCAGGGCAAAGATCTGGATCCAGCCGCGTCGATAAGGAATATGTGAACACTAAAATCGTCGGCAAGTAAGCTGCAGAGGACTAAATCGTGCATTGAGAGATCACCTTGCACTAGCACTGTCAAGGACGGCTTATGCGTGCGCTTTTGGTAGGTCTGGAGAGACCAACCATGTTAGGAGCAACCAAAGAAGTCGATGTACACAACAATACAAGGGATCAACAACAATCGCGAGCAATGAGCAACCGGAAGAAGATTTTTACATTTGATCTTGATTCATGAATTTATTTCCAGGCTCAGCTGCGCGACTTCGCGCTGCTTGTTCGCTTGCCCACCTTCCGCGCCAGGTCCACATGGTATCTACATATGTATCCAGATTTCCAAATGTACGCCGCTGTAACAAGCCATGCATTGAACGCCGTATATTTCCCGCACGCAGGCTGAGAGCGATATGTGCCTTTGAACTTCTAGTAAGCCTCCCCAAACCCTTGACTCGTCTTCGTTTCGTCGTTCATTTGCAAAGGCTAGGCAACAGGTTCATCTTAGTGGTGCATTTGATGCCCTCCTCAGGGAAGTCACCCCAGAACTGTCTCGTATCAGTAGGATGCTCACATATGACGTTGGATACGCAAAGCCTACCTGAGCAACAGCCTGCCTGATGCGGTGCATGTTCTTAGCAGGCTGGATCTGACCGACAAGACCAGGCTTGTCTGATTCAGTCTCCCGGGGTACAATCATTGGCCTGCCGACGAAACACTCATGAGTAAGAAGGGCGAATCCCAAAGCCTCCTTGGCGCCAATAGGAATACCAGTCTCGTCGATACATGTGATGCGAGTATCAGGCATGCGCTCTTTCAGGTAGTTGACGATGTTGGGATTGTAAGATCCACCACCGCCCATGTATATCTCCTGAACTCCATCTTTGGGACCCCAGCGTTCGTAAGCGTCGGCGAGGGATTGAGCAGTGATACGAGTGATCGTCGCGACGCAGTCTTCGGGGGTGGCGCCGTCTAATCTGCCTTAGTGCGTCAAAAAGAGAAAATTTGGGGGACTGCTTACTAGCCAGCATCCTGTCACAGATATCCTCCGCCATACGGTCGCCAAAAGTCTCACGACCCGTGGTCTTTGGAATCTCGTGTACAAAATACGGTCCAACTAGGATCTCGTCGACAATACTCTGGTCTACTCTACCCTTAGCGCCCATTGCGCCATTCTTGTCGTACTCCTGCTCGCCATTGGTAAAGTAACGCACGGCAGCATCAATGAAGACATTGCCTGGGCCGGTATCGAAGTCGTAGCAACCCTCAACATCGCCCTTTGGCAGGATGGAAAAGTTGGCAATACCGCCAATGTTCTGGACAGCCCGGTTCATGGTAGGGTGGTTAAGCAGAAGCGAGTCGAGAGCGGCGAACAAAGGGCATCCTTGACGGCCGAGAGCCATGTCAGAGACACGGAAGTTCCCCAAGGAAGTCACACCGGTGTTTGCAGCGATGATGGCGATCTCCGCCATGTCCAGATGGGCGCGCATCTGGTCACCATCGAAGAGCTCGGGAAGAGGCAGATGCCAGATGGTCTGACCTTGCCCACCGATCAGGTCAACTTCTTTTGTAAGGTCGAAATCTTGGTCCTTTGCGAAAGCGTTTATCGCGTCAGCAATGACCTCTCCAAGCTGTATGTTGACAATGGCCATTTCCTCGGGAGTCGTCTTGTTCTCCTTGATGAGCCTCATGACCCGCTTTTTGACCTTCTGTGGCATTGGGTACTCCCCGTAATGAAGGAGCTGCATGTTCAGGGGCGACGTTGGTGAATCTTGGGTGAAGTGGACGTGGACGAGGTCGACTCCATCCATGGAGGTTCCAGCGTTGTGGCCAATTACCTTTAGGGAGCTGCACAGTTTCAGCGACAATTCTAAATTGCTTGTCCGAATGGACTCTGCACAAGGGAGAGTATATATGAAGTTTCCGAAAGGCAAGACTTACAGTGGAGCGCCCCACGACTGATTGGGTGCGGAAGGCATGATCAGTTCTGTGTAGATGGCTTGGAAGGGCTGAAAAATCTTTCACAAAAGCTGTCAAAGAATCATAAAACGCAAGTGACGGCAGACTCGATAATAAATAATCACTGGCACGCCGAACATTTGGTGCTTGGTCTATCGATAAGCTTCGGAGCTGGCTGCCTTCTGGGTTGCTGCATTGTGGGAACGAATACGTTGTGGGTCATCTGAGACCGGCAAACCTCAAGCTCGTCTGTAAGGAAGGACTGACGAAGCGGCAACACGGTCCAATACCGCACTCAGAACGGTAAATGGGCCAGCATCTCGTTCCCAAGTTGTGGCACAATGAGGGGCCCCGCGGCAATTGTGTAGCATTCTACGGAAATAAGCGCAGGAGAGGCCGCTAAAGTACGCACCACATATACTTGGTGCCACGCTAGCGACGGGTACGCTGTTTACGGAGAACTCTCGCAAGCCTCGGTACCCAGGAAGGTAACCAACTACGAAAATGCGACCTCCGAGTCGACTACCGAGTCCGAGATAGGCTCCACCTCACATGTATAGACTCGAATGATGCGGCGCACCCACGATTCAGTCGACCGACATCCCGGGGTCTCCAGATCTCCATACTCCAAGGCCGTTCCGCATGCACTTGGTATACTTCGGAGTCGACTGCCTTCCGTAGCTGTTTCCCCATAGCTTCTCTGTTCGCTAACACTTCTCTGCCGAGACGTTAGACGTCGAAAGCTGGTACCCCGGCATTCATCTATAAAGCTCGCGTGCGTTCCGTTTGACTGGGATTCGTAACATCGTCTGTTCATGTGCACTGTCGGACCCATCTAGTAGTACTTCCATAATCGTCTTGCCTTGCGACCTCTGCCGGTATCATGCCGTTCAAATTAACCCCCTACACGACAACCTTAGGGTTGAGCGGTCTTCCGCTCAACTTCGCTGTGGCTACAATTGCTACTTGCGCCTTCTGGCTCTTCGGTTACGACATGAGTGTCATGGTAAGTAGAGTCACTCCATTTCGCGCATAATCGGCATAGCTAACAACAGTAGGGTGGTGTGATCACAGAAACCCCGTTCACCTCCGTCTTCCCAGAAATGAACAGCCCCAGCATCCAAGGCATCGTAATTGCTGCCTTTGAACTCGGAGCCTTAGTGGGAGCACTGGCCTGTCTCGAAATCGGTGATCGCCTTGGAAGACGCGGAACTGTCTGGTTCGGTATGGTTTTCATGCTGGTTGGAGGTATTCTTCAAACCTCTGCGTGGCACGTCGGCCAGCTAGCCACTGGACGTGTCATCAGCGGTGTCGGTCTTGGTTTGCAGGTTGCCACTGTGCCATCGTGGCAGTCTGAGTGCGCGAAGCCGCACAGTAGAGGGCGATGGGGTAGGTCATCCGACGAACATTCAGACATAACGCAGCAGCTAAACAGGACTCAGTGATGATTGAGGGTGGTCTTCAGACCTTCGGAGTTGCTTGTGGGCAGTTGATCGGATATGGCTTCTATTTTGTCAAGGGACAGAAACAATGGCGTGTGCCGGTCGGAATTCAGCTTATTCCCGCCCTGATCGTGGCGGTCTTCATCAACTTCCTTCCTGAATCCCCGAGGTGGCTCGTTAAGCACGGCTTGTTCGACGAGGTAAGTGGCGTCTCACATAATGAATACCAGAATTTGTCTAACAACTCTAGGCAACCCACAACCTGTGCAAACTTCGAGGCCTCTCCCCCGACGACCCAGTTCTTATTGCCGAGCGCGACGCTATCGTTGCTTCATTCGAAGCGCAATCCCAAGTGGCGCCCTTCTCCTACAAAGAATTATTCGAGAACGGCAAGACGAAGACTCTGTACCGCGTCGCCATCGGTACCTTCATCCAAGCCGCTCAGCAGCTGACTGGTATCAACATGGTCTCAACTTACGCCAACCAGATCCTCCAAAAGTCTTTCAATCTCAGTCCCAGTATGTCGCACTTCATCGCCGCCATGGGAGGTCTCGAATACGCGCTATGCTCTATTCTCTCCGTTCTTCTCATCGAGGGTATCGGGCGCCGCAAATCTTTCATGATCACCGCAAGCGGCATGGCTATCTGTTTTGCCGTCATTGCCGGTCTAACTAGCACAAGCGGTCGCACATCTCAGCTTGTTGCCGCAGGCTTCCTCTTCCTGTTCAACACCTTTTTCGGTCTTGCCTGGGTTGGTGGACCCTTCCTCTACAGTGCCGAAATTGCGCCTCTTCGCTGTCGCTCGCAGGCCAACGCTATCGCTAGTGGTGCTAACTGGCTGTTTTGCTTTGTGGTCGTTATGATCATCCCTCCTGCTTTCGCTAGTATTGGATGGAAAACTGTCAGTGTTCCCTCCTCATGGTGCTCTCCTATCACCGCTAACTCATAATCCAGTACATCATCTTCGCGATCTTCAATTCCCTCTTCGTCCCTATTATCTACTTCTTCCTTGTCGAGACTAAAAAGCGTTCGCTGGAGGAGCTCGACGTCATCTTCGCGGCGGGAGGCAACCCCGTTAAGAAGGAGCAGAGCATGGGACACAATCTGTCTATCGATGAGTCTAGGCGCGTCCTTGGTCTGGGCGAGCATACTGAGGTGTCGGAGATTCTGGAACATGATGCGAAGAAGATAGAGAAGATAGAAGTTTGAACGGAAGGATGCGAAAGAATGAATAAAAGACCAGAAAGACTACACTGCAAGGTTTAGAATAGATCGAGGCCAGACTTTCAAACTAGGCAATGTTATGGGTGGTTTTCAAAATACCATCGACATCATGTGATTTAGCGTCGCGGAGGATGCGGATAACGTCAATGTCTCAATATAGCCTAATTCTGGCCTATTACAATAACAAAGCACGCTGCGTCTCCTTCTAGATAGTTTGAAGCTTAATTAGGCTGGCAAATGGGGTCTCCACCTCGGGATCGAAAATCTGCGATACCTTCTTTATTATTAGAGTTATAGAAAAGCCTTATATATAAAAGTTATAGATTTTAAAAGAAGCTATCTTTTTGTAGTAGAAGGTTATTTGCTAACTTGCTTAGATAAGAAGTTATTAGCTAACCCAAATAGAAAAGTTAGGGTCTCCACCTTTTAGCCTAGACTAGACTAGCTCTATAACTAGACTAGTTATAAGAAAGTCTTGTAACGTACCTCACGGGCGAGCGGGTCACACGAGCGAGCGGGTCACTTTTGCCAAGACCCCACCAAAACACCAACTCTATACCAATGCCTTCACAACAACAACAGATAGCTGCGTTAAAAGAAGCCCGGATACAGCT
>BCGR01000001.1:37681-175544 GCA_001599375.1 Phoma herbarum
CCAAGCAATACCCTGGAATTCTACTCTCAATCTGCTCTAATTAAGGACAAGTTTCAAAGACACCAAGGCAGCTCTCCAAATTCTATTGCTAGCGCGATTGAGCACTACGCAAAGGGAGGAGCAATTCTGTCGCATAAGCTTGCGCTTGCACAAAAACGRATCCGTGAGCTTGAAGCAGCTGTTGAGGCYACTACACGACGCAAATCGCATAAAAGAAAGCGAATTCAGCGAGAAGGGACCCTATTAGTTGAAGAGGGCCAGCGATTGACAGCTCTAAAGGAGTTTGGGGCKCGTGGTGATGGAAAGAGAGCGAAGAGGCAGGTTCGCGCTGAAGTAGGCGAGCCCTCCCAAAGACGCTGTGGACGTTGCAACAAGACTGGGCACAACGCGCGAACGTGCAAGAGTGATATAGAAGTAGCCTCTAAATGATATTACAGGCTGTACTGCATCTTGCAGGGCCAAAGTGTGATGTTTCGGACCATAATGGGGTGAGTTTTGGTGGGGTCTTGGCAAAAGTGATTCTCTCGCCCGTTGATTCCTTCGCCCGTGGGGTACGTTATATCTTCTAGCTAAAGGGGAAATTCTTGCGCAACTAGGTTTAGTATATAATTAATAATTACCTACTTCTTAGCATTACTTAAACTCTATAAGTTAGCTATAGTATTAATATATAAAGATTATCTAGCGCGTAATTTATTTAGTATAGTTCTAGAGACTTTGTAGATAGCTGTAGCGCGTCTTACTAAAAGCTTAAAGTCTTGTTAGATAGCTTAAAGCACAAGCTATATCTAGACTTCTTTTAACGCAGCTATCTGTTGTTGTTGTGAAGGCATTAGTATAGAGTTAGTGTTTTAGTAAGGTCTTGGCAAAAGTAACCTGCTCGCTCGTGTGACCCGCTCGCCCGTGAGGTACGTTACAAGTGGAAATTAATTTAGACGTTGCTCACAGCCGGGGCTGGAAGCCAAGCGTTATTACCGGATGAGTTTCTTTACCCCTGAGATCATGTCAGTGATTCCACAACATTTTCTGAAGTATGTAAGCGACAACACAATCACCCGCAGGACCTTGAGGCTACTTAGAGACGTGAAGAGACCCGCCACACTGTGCAGCTGCAACGCTGACAAGAGCGGTACGGCGGAGGGCCGGGGCACCGATGGGGTTGTCGGAGACTCCGAAATTGGTACCCAATGAACTGACAGAATGGTCAATTTTGAGCCTATGTACTAGATTATTGTCCTGCAATCAAGCGTCGCTCTGTACACCTTGCCATCTTTTACTGCCCAGAGTCGCCGAGAATCGTGAATCAAGTGGAGTCTCTCGGACCCTGCGTATCTGCCTAGCAAGCTACCTGCTCCACGGGTGGTAGGATAATTGGCACCATCGCTGTCAAAGAGCTAGATAAAATTGGTTTACTGGAAACGACGCCTATTGACTCGTCCGAGGCATATTCACCGATCGCCGACCGTCATAGCAGCCATAACACAGACCAATTCATGGTGACATGGTGCTTGGATCAAGACATAGCGAGCCCCGCCCAGGAGGTCATTATGCGATTGGACAGAATCCTCCCTTGGCCAGACATACTACATCTCTATGTGTGACATACTCCACTCGGCTCCGCTCCTTAGCTGGCCACTTCCGCTAAGCACTCTCGTTACCACCGAGGGGCGACAGAAAGAGGAATCTAATATTCTCGGCAGCACAGTGCAGATACCTCAGGTGCGCGGGTCCGCTGCGGCTCAGAAGTTCTGCGACTTATGTTCTGACCGCAAGATCCCTTCATGCTTGGGACGTGGTTGGCCAGGCGGAGGAATGATGAATTCTAGGGATGAATCAATGCGGTGAACATTGGTCATTTTCGGCTGGGACTGAGCAGCACATAGCTGTGCAGGTGGATATGAAGGCCTGACCGTTGTGGATCTGGGTAGTACACCTGAGTAGAGACAGCTTGCACGATCATTGATCGAATTTGTAAGCGTGCGCTGTCCTGGACATGAGGTCACGGGGGGGAAGATATGGCGGACACATATATCTGGGGCCTCTCACACCGAAGCCTTCTCACACCAAAGCCTTCTCATCATCACCTATATTCTCAAGACCTTCAGCACACCTGTGACTCATTCATATTGTTGATATCCTTTTGGGCTAGCCTCATCAATACATATAACCGCCATGAAGCTAGCAAACATCATCCCACTCGCCTTCCTCGCCGCCGCGGCATCGGCCAGTCAACTCTCGACACAGAGGACTACGTGCCAGGAAGCATGCTACACCAAGAAGCCGGAATGCAAGAGCGGAATGGTATGTAACTATTTTCTCTCTCTACGTTCTCGTACTCTCACTATCCAGATACTTTGCTCTATCCACATTCAGTGACAAGTACATTGAACGCTCAAAGTCTGAGACACTTGACAGTTTCTTCAATCCGCCGACGGCGCCTGCTGGTTCTGCTGTATGTCTAACGAGAAGTTCTGCCTCCAGGTATGCTTTGACGAGCCTCCAACCTGCGATGACGGCTCGGTATGCATTTCCCTTCCTCTTCTACGTTTGCTTTGTCCGAATGTCCTTTCATTTATGACTCAGGCCCCCACTAAGAACGGTGAATGCTACACCTGCTGCCGCGCCCCTCACCTCCCAACGAAAACCAAAGTCGAACCCTCTCCGGCCTTGACATTTACTACTCGTTCCTTCGAGGTTTGCGATCGCCAATGCGACAGCGAGCCGCCAACTTGTGGGAATTGGGTACCGTTTCAGCCCGGTGGTAGGGTGAGTACTCCTTCCTAACCATCTCCTCACGTTTCTAATTTTCCATGAAAAATCTTGCTAAGTAACTAAACAGCCTTGCTGGGCCTGCTGCGATCCAGATTCTCTCCCTAGCATTGACCCTGAGATTGCTGGTGAGCCCGAGCTTGAGCCCAAGCCTTTGACACCAAAAACTTGCGATCGTTCGTGCTTTGATGAGCCGCAGGAGTATGGGGAGGGGATGGTCTCCTGGTCTGAAGATAATATCGTAAGCTTCGAATTGAGCCGGCGCAAAAAGTGGAACTAACATGTACACAGTGCTGGTCTTGCTGTGATCATCCTGCAATAGAGCAGAAATGAATTTGAATTCGCTCAAAGAAGGAGGATAGCCATGCATGGTGCGTGGAAGGGCGCGTGACGAAGGTCCCAGGCAGAGATAGGTTACAAGAAGAAAATGTTGCGTGCTAATTGTGTTCGTCCCTCTTGTACATATTTCCACTCAATCAGCGTTATTTTCACGTAGAAGAGCTTGCGAAAGGTACGGTAGCCCTATACATCTTGAGTCCGATTGGCAAGAAACGTATAGCATACGCCTATAGCTCGCGTACAGGTAGTTGCACGTTGCTTCCGATTGCAGAAATCTATGTACAGGGAGTATGGAAGCCGTGCGCGGCGCTTTGATACACTGGAGAGACGGGCAGCTAGCAAGCGGAGAAGCTGGTCTGACCCTTGCAGTTCGCGGTAGTAGAGACCTTGCTGCTCTCGCCGCTACCCTTGTTGACGCCCTTGTACTCCTGGCAGACTTTCTTGACGCCGGAGCCGCAAGAGCTCTGGATGTTGGCGGTGTCTCCGTAGTTGGAATTGATGCCGACGAGCTCAGATACACCCCTTGCCTTAACGCCAGATATTACGACGTTTCTAGGGCCTCCGTTGTTGGTGCAGTCACCGCAGCCGCGGTAAAGCTTGCCAGCATTAACAACAGTGAAGTTTTTAATTGTCACTGTGCCGCGGCCATTGTGTTGAACTACCTTGTCCTTGGCTTCCTGAGCGCCTCCACCGCTAATAATCACGTCGCCGGTGCCGAGAGCAGAGATGGCGTCCTCACAGACATCGCGGAACCAGACGTTGGTCAGGGTGCAGGCCCCCTTACAGTGGATACCTTCGATCGGGTTAGCCAAACTGTAACATCACGTCAAGGGGAGTGCGCACCTTCCAGCTGATTGCTTCCAATGATGACATTGCTCAAAGATGCGCCGTTCTCGAGGATGAAGACTGCACTGTCGCTGCCAGTATCCGCATCAGTGTCGCATGCTCTGCCGCGGTCATACTCTTTGTTGCCCATATCCTTTGAGCCCGAGATGACGCTGGGCGCTGCGAGGGATACAATGGATCCAACTCGGGTCGGGATGTTCAGTGTCTGGCCAGCGGCGACGCTGACCGCAGCGCTGATGAGAGCGATCTCCAAACGCATGTTGGAGAGTGTAGGGACGGCTGGAATGGTGATTTGAGCAGGATGCGGTGCAGCTAAGATGGTTGCGAGCGTGCTGTCAGATTGACGTGCCCGACGTTGCAACTTATATTCTTAGACTACAAGCCTCATTCAGTCTGTGTAATCTTTTTGATTGAGCATGACCTCTCCATCTGCGGTCAGCTCCTCTGATCTAGTTAAAATTGAGTCCATGGTTGGTGGAACAAATCTTTTCGCCATCTAGTTCCGTAGATCTTTCACCTTCGTCAGAACCAAACGAAACATGTCAAGCATGTAGCCCAGCACATTATAGCAATCGCGTGCGTATTGAGCTCCTGATGTCGCTTGGCCGTGCGAGTAGCATGTGGGGATCACAACGTCGATTGGTGGAGAACCATATCTGGGGTAAATCTCCGTCTTGGCGCACTCAATGTGCCGACAGTACCAAGACACCAGCTCTTCAAGTTCGCTCCAGCCGCGAGCTTGGACCAGCAGATGAGCCTCGGTGTCTCGACTCAACTACATGTGTATAGCGATTGGATCAGCAAGCTGAAGCATACACTGGACAGTGCGCGTCCAAACCGGAGGGTAGTGCCAAGTGCTATCACTTGCAGTGACATGGGTTGCTTGCTTCTATGCTGCGCATTCTTGCTGGATATATTACCAGTAACGACATTAATGGCCAATGTCCGCGGAACTGTAGTGCGTCCTGGGCAGGGATCAAAACGAACTTCATGATAAACGTAAAGTATAGCAACAAGAACATGAAGCTTTTATCAAATGAGGTTTGGACGGCACGGGACGTGAATATTTGATCCAGTCCACAAGAAGATCATCGGACCTCAAAGTGCATCGAAGGGATTGCGCAAGAGAAAGATTCAATCCTTAGCGAAGATCTAGGATTTATACATGGGTCAATGTCCGAATCATGAAGATAGACAAAAAGCCGAAAAAACAATGATGAAGGAGAAGAAGTGAAAGAAGGTATAAGGCTCAACGTGGAGGATAAAATCTATTCCCTCACACCTCAGGGCAAACATGCCACTGCCATCCAGTCTTGAAGCAGCAGTCAATACGATCGAAGTCCTTGGCCGAAACACTGCCTGCACCGGAGGTAGCGAAGGTGATCTCTTGGCCTTCGTGGACATTGGTGGAACCACATGTCGCGAATTGGACATTCTTGCCCTTCCCCATCACATAGATGGTACGCCTCAGAGTGACTGGACCTCAGGTGTCGAAGATCTGGCTTACGAGAATACCCGGCTTGGCTTTATCAAAAGTGGCTGTGAAGGGGAAACGCTCGTGCCCCCAGTAATAAGAGCTCGTGAATCAACTGAAGTGAGTCTTACGCGATCCAATATCACCTTCGACGCGATAGAAGACACCCTCGTTCCATCCAGGTCCGTAAACCCAGAGTGCATCGGCGAAAGCATTGAATGTACAATCTCCGATGTTGATGTAGCCTCCGACGCTGAGTTCAATCTGTGTTGATGAGACATCGAAGATCTTTACACCGAATAGGGGAGAGAGGGTGAAGCTAATTTAATATCTCCATGTCTGGTCAGGTGGGCCTAGTGCCATTGAGACACCCTCAGACGGGTTGCCACCACAGATCTTCGTGTAGGAGGGAGCGGTAGGTCTTGTGGCAGTTGCGGTGCAAGTAGACTGAACAATAATCACAGTCTCGAAGTTCTTGACTACAGTGGATACAGGTATGTCCGCAGTTGATGTGATAGTTGCTGTCGTTGTGGACGTTCCGGTCGCGATCTGAGAGCAAGCTGCGGGAATCTTGCTTGTGTGCCATCCAGAAATAGATGCGGGGATTACAAGAGCTCTCTTCTGAACGTTTGATACCTGCGCGGCCATAGTGTCGTTCAGATTTGGCATGCCTTCCGTGTCATCGGGAGACGGGGTCTTGACCGCGACGATGGATACTTCGTACGGATCGACGATTGCGCTGTTGCTCACATCTGTGCCGTTGTCGGCACCGCGCAAACGTCTACCATTCCCCACCTGGTTTTGTGTGTTGCAACGATAGAAGTGGTACAGCGCGTAAATATCTTAGTAACTGTTACGATCTGCATGGGAGGACTGGTTGTCACAGTTGCAGTTGCGGTAGTAGTCGGCTGGCTTTAGCCAATGAATCTCGTGCAGCAGTCACTGCCGGCGCCAGATGAGAGATCGAAGCCGTACGAGCTAGGGCTCCCAGATTCTGGATCACATGCTCCACGCTTCAGATGTCGTCCGCGGCCAGGAACTGCTATGGGAGTGGAGATAGGCTTGACTTCGAGAGGATCGGCAGCAACCTGGGATATGACTGCCGCAACGGCGGAAAAAAGCGAGTGAACAACGCATTGCAGCTCTTGGTATATATCAAAATTGCCTCAACGTATTGTTTGAGACTGCTGCTTGAACATATCCCATTCATCGGGAAGTCTTTAAATACTTCTGCATTTGCAGCGTCAGGCGCAGTTTCAATGCTGGTCCAGCTCATCTCCCCCATAAATCACAGAGTGGCCTTCGATCAAGCATCTCGCTTCAAGTTCTTGAGGGCGTAGCTGAAGTAAAGAAAGCGGCGCGCAGCCACAGTTCCTGGAAGTATCAAGAGGTCGCCAGAAACAGTCTGGCTGAGGTACAGAACGACTCTTTCTGGCTAAGTTCTCCGTCCGGAGTGTGTACCGACTCAATGTACCACTCGGGCCAGCCCATAGACGAAACAAGCAGGATGCTAACCGATCAATGTCAGTCTAAGTTTTGAGGCTGATTGCAGTGGAACGCCCTCTGCTGTACGAGCCGATGGGACCATCCCCTGTAGAGACGCTAAAATAGGCAGTTTCTCAAGGAATGTCTCTTGCTCGTGGTCGATACGTTGTCATAGTGCATGCGAATTTCTTTTTCGCGCGGAGGAGGCGTCTGTCCTCAGCTGCCCATCTACAGCGCCACACGACTGACCAATAAACTGCGGGTGACTGCATGTAAAGCGAGAAGCGCTATGTTACCATGTGCGCCCGATGTCATGTTTTGGATGTGCGAAGTATTCTGGATGGTTCAAGTGCTTACAAAATAATCAATATGAGCTTGGTGAGACGGGGTCAAACCAAGCCTGGTGTTCGACACTTCTGTCCATGAATCGGCTACAATTGCTCATCCTTGTTCCTTATGTCCAGCGAGGCTCAGATGAGCTGATCACCCTCGCCTGCAAAGCTGGCTGTTGGCAGTCAACGGGGGTGATTTCGTGGAAGGTCTAAGGGGGAATGTGCTGTCAAAAGTGGATGCGCTGAACGCAGCGAAGGGCTGAGGCGCTCTCAATAGCTGCTATAATAATAGACTCGTACTCGGCACAGACTGTACCAGAATGCCTTTGCGCTACCATGATGGTAGCGCGGAATACAGAATAGAACGTGGGCTTGCTCCTCTCCCAGCAGACGCAGCATTTTACGGTAACATTTCTCTCACCGTGGGTTCAACCCGATCAGAACATCCTAGTACTGGTGGCAGTAGGATTTGCTGGTTGCACGAAGTCCCCAATCCCAGGCCAGAACGAACTCAACTTGAAGCCATCGAATGAGGCGAAAGTGTACACGGCCTGGCACGGGCGTTGCTGCGCGGATAGATAACGGTTACTCCCCCAGGGTGACCCACCGAATTGATAGCCCGAGCTGGCATCGCTGGAGGGGTGGGCTTTTGGATGTCACCCGATGAGTGCTTTGCGGCATTGGATCCCTCTATGTCTTGAAAAGTATTCTAGATCTGCTGAAGCTCAAGGCTGGCTTACAGGAGTGCGGAATGATCGTGTGTGTCTTCAGGCTCGGGTCTGAGACTGAGAGAATCGTCTGCTGTGAAGTTTGAAGACAAGGACGGCACACGAGACCAGAATGGCTGGCCTAAACGGAGATATGTCGGTCAGCCAGACAGACAACTGACCAAGCGTCAGGAATCCCAAAATTTCTAGAACAAGGTAGGCCGACTCACAATGCTAGATCAATCGCTTTTGTCTAGAATGCTCGTTTACTGTCGCATGAGCAGTTTCGCGGAAGGCACCACGGTTCAGATGCAGCAGGTATCCATGCCATGTAGCAAGCCCGTTTTCTGTACGCTGTTTGAGTCGGTGGTTCATCGCCTGATGGCGGATGGTCATATTGCTCGATAATATGCCCTCCATAGTTGTCGCAAGCAATAGAGGAGACGAATTTGGTCGTATCGCTGCTCACGTGGAGTAATAACAGTGTTGGGTATAGTGACCGCAAGACCTCCAGAAGAGAAGAATGTAGCAGTAGCAGGGAGGCACAAGGTCTCACATGACCTAACCCCCATGTATGCACACTGAGTCTTCTTGCAATAAGACTCATCGTAATTGAACCTACATAGAACGGAACTTCCATGTTAATAGTCAAACTTGGCTGGAGATTGGTTCGAGGAAGGAAATTTGGGTATCTCATTGATAGAACACGCGCCCGAAAATGCACAATACGCCTATAATGTACGAGCAACATGGTTGCAGGACAGCGCGAAAGCTGGTCGGCGGTGAAACAGAGCACTACGAAGACTCCTTGGCAAAGGCGTCGGATGACCTGTTTATCGCAGCTGCCAAGCATGGATGCAAGGCTTACAGAGTACGATATGTAAGGCTGTCAGACGAAAAGATCTCGACCCCTTAATAGAAAGCGTCCGGGTTGTTGTCATGGCCTGACTGCCCGTAGTTGCCGCCGACATCGTCCAGGCTTCTGTACTGTGACTGACCACCACCGCCGCGACCACGACCGCGCCCACCGCCGCGATCGCCGCGGTAGCCACCTCGGTTGCCCCGGTTGTTGTACTGGTTGTTTCTGTGTCCGCCACGGCCGCGATTTTGGTTGCCGCCACGGTAACCGGAGTGACCGTTGTCGCCCTTACCCCGTGTGTTTCGATGATCACCGTGATGGTTCGGCTCAGCGGAGCGCTTGCGGTAGGACTTATTCGGAAAGTAGCTTTCCCACTCGCTTTCGTTGGCAGTCTCTTCCTCGATGCGTAGCATTTGCTTCTCGCCCACGACACTGTCGAATTCGAACGCCTGGTCTTCTGCTACTGGTTGCCAGTTTGTTATACGCGCCGCATCTGCTGGTCGTCCATTTTTGCGAATGGCTAGCACAACAGTCGGCGTAGGGTTCTCAGAGTAGTATTTCGCCGTCTTGGGCACTGGCTCGACTCGCGCAGCCCACAGCTTGTTCTCGAAGCAGGAAGTGCCCGTGACCTTCCATCTGACCTTGGCTCCAATACCACCAACCTTATCGAGGATACTCTTTGGACAAGGCTTTGGTGTGATGAGGATGCTGTTCGCGAGGAATCTGACGTCGTTGTCTGGGGTACTTTGAGGGAGCTTCACAAGCGACGTGAGCTTTTCCGTCATGTTCGCAGGGATCATGTAGCCAGTGTAGAAGACTGTCTTTTTGATCTGATACGGGACGGTGCCCGGCGGTGCAGAACCGTTCTTGATCTGTGTGTTATGCGCATTCATCAGCTTCTGAATCTCGGCGATCTCGGCAACAGGGTCGAGCTGAGTCGCATTCTCAGCGACTTGAATGACCTCCGCGGCGATCGGCTTCCGGTTACCCTTGAGCTGCCCAGCCATGAGGTCCTTGTTGAACTGGAAGAAGAAGTCGCGGAAGCCTTTCGTATGCTTGACGCGGTCCTCGTAGATGCGCAGCTCCTCTGCATCTTTGTAGGTGTAGACAATGTCCTTGAGGAGCTCCTGCTTGAACTCCATAGTGTTTCTGAATTTCTGCCCTGCAGGACCAATTGCAGGCTTAAGACAAACCATGTCGAAGTCGAGCTGTCTGCTCTTCACAATGCGCTTGATGAGATCGCCGAAGTTGGATTCGCCACGGCCGGTGAGAAGAACGTTGAGGGCGTCCTTCTGTTGCATAGACTGTTCGACCAGAGTAACGATGTGCTCGTTCCACCACCCAGCCCAGCCGCGCTTCTCTTCCTTGTCTGCGCCCTCGCCAGTCGCACCCAAAATGCTAGCGTCGTGCCACCAGCCTCCGCTCATGAACATATCTGGACTGCCTAGCTGACCAATCGTAGCGCTGTTCCATAGCTGCTTGTTTGGTAGAGGGCTGGCGAACACTGTAAATGTCAGCCAGAATATAAGCGCAAGGCTGCATGAAGCGTACATGTATTGTCGAAGTCGTAGACGTGTATGGCCTTGATCTCACTGACAGCTGGCAAATCCTTGTCGTCGCATGACCAACGCTTGAGCGCAGTCACCGTGTGGTATGTCGGCTTTCCGTTTGGGCCTGCAACGGCAGGCCTCGTCGACGTTGCTAACATAGAGAATGCCGAGCGGCGGACGGGCGAAGTCGACAAACGTTTCGTGGTCGCGAGCAGCATTCGCTGCAATGGAACACGGTCGCGTAGGCGTGCGCAGGGTCTGTAGAGCCGCCGAAGTTGTGAACAATGCCTGACCGGGGCGAGGCAGGAGCGATGGATGGACACAGCTGCGTTGGCGAGAAGTCACGACGGCGACTTTCGCGCTAAACTGTGGCCCATGCACGCCGCATGAGGTCACCGCCGTCCGACCGTCTTTCACCAACATCGACACCAGCATCGGCGCATGGGCACGACAGCAGAGTCTGGCAGCGAGTCCGACGACGCATGCGTAATATGTCTTTCTCATGTGACGGAAAGGGCCGTCACGGTCCCATGTAATCACCACACATTCGATTTTGTATGTCTTGTGAGCTGGCTTCAGGAAAGGTCAATTTGCCCACTATGTAAGCTGCCTTCCCTCGATGCTATGGTCCAGTTGCTGAAGTGCTTTCAGGCAAGACAGAAGTTTCTGCTGTTCAATATGACTGGCGAGCTCCTGATGACTTCAAAAGCTATAGCATCCGCCGTACACATGTACCACGAGGTGTGCAGGCGGCCAACGAACGCGTCCATTCATCGCTTTTCGCGCCTAACGGTTTGCCGAGTCGACCGAGATGCAATCGACGTCCATTCACTCCGCCAAATGATGATCCAGCATTGCGCCGACGTCGAGAGATCTACCAAAAGGGACTTTATTCACTACATGTTGGCAGCAATCCACACTCCGGCTACCGAGACATCATGCCTCAGATGATTGCCAACGACTCCGATCTGCAGTCACGAGCTCGTGCTTTCATACGCCGCGAACTGCGTGTATTTAGCTTCCTTCACACTGACTCTGCCAACTCTGCATCTGAAGCGGCGACGACGAGCAGTAACGCTGAGTTTCTGCTCTCATACACGGTCTCGATTCTGAAAACGGTTGATGTGAAAGCCAGCAACGGACACGCTGAGAGCCTCCTATCTGAATTTCTCGGACGAGAGTCCGCAAGACTGTTCCTGCACGAGCTCAACGCTTGGCTAAGGAGTCCGTTCACTAGGCTGAGAGACTGGGACGGGGAGGTGCAGTATGCAGACTTTCACATTGATTAATAGCATGGCTATCACTGTCCTACCTACAACAGACTCATCCTCCCCCATCCTCAGAAGCGACTGGCTGGCCTACGCTATGTCCCTCAAGGCACCGCTCAAACCCACCTTGGATGCCCCTTGCTCTCGCTTCCTCGCTTCCTCGCTTCCAGAACATACAGAACCAGCATCGCTTTACCGTAGACCGTCCAGGAAGGTTCGGTTGAAAGGCGGGGACGCAGACAGGTAATTCAACGACCCAGCGATTGCCCTGCTTCAATTCACGTCCACCATGAAGCTGCGACCTCTCTACACTTCAGGTCGAAGGCGATGAATCATTCGTACGTCCGAGCTCGACGGCAGTCGACCAGATTAGACACTTCAATCTCGAGCTCAGCTCGAGCCGTGATCAGATTTACGTTTCTTGCGCATACATCGCCGAGCCTGTGGCAAAGGGCGTAAAGCTTGCAGGGAAACGTGTGTTCCGCTGAATTTGGATCGATCGGAGCTTTCGTTTCGGTGGTAATCACACCATTGTCGCGAGGGTTGCAATGAAGTGTGATGAGGGGCGATACCACGGCGCAACAAGTTCGACCAAGTCTGAGCATCCTTTACTTAGGCTCAGTCTCAACCTCGATAGGGAGCATGCTATTCGTGTGATCGGATGTTTCGAAAACTGCCTCGAAATGGCACAGAATGGAGTTACCTGCTTCCATGCGTCACCGCTGGGTTGATCGCCGGTCCCATCGGGCTCTGGAGCTTCTGAGCTTTCACTGTTCCAAACGAAGCCTTTGGTTTTACAGTCTCCGCAATTTTCGCGATGACATCGACTTCGGCAATCTCAACCTTGGCAATTTCAGCCTTCTTACTCTCAGCCTTCTGCAACTTGACCCTCGCAACCTCAGTCTCTGCAGCTCATGTGACAGTCATAAAGGATCTATCAGTCACAGGCTTGCGATTCGTCAGTCTGTCGATCGCTATGCGGCGAAGACCATGGGCCCGGAATCGCATACATCAAAATTGTCCTGCACCTTCTGCTTGCTGCAGCAATTCCAAAAAGACTGCAGAATGGGTTTGACATTAAGATTGGCGGATTAGGGTTCTGCGCTGCTTGCACGCCGGATCCCTCACACAAACATGGTGGCCTCGGCATGGGCTGTGCACGTGCGAATCCGAAGAGGTGACTGACAGCGGGCTTTCAGAACAAGGGCGACGGCGAATCAAGTCTAGTTGCATGATGCGGGCTTGAGATGATGGCATGGAGACTAGGCGGCCGCACGTTCAATTGTGGATCATTGGGAGTGAAATCACCCAACATGATGGACTGATTTGTGTACGTGGGAGGATCAAAATCTTTTAGCTGCGTGCAACGGCTTTCATGGCACTGGGCAGCGGGAGACAGGACAAGCGTAAGTTTCCGTTCACTCCCATCATTTCACTCGATTCGATTGGACTATTTCTGACCTAGTGTAGCTTCATTGATGAGCATTTTCAGGGACCATCCAATTGGAAGAAGAGTCGGCTAGCTGTTGCAGGGAGTTCGCGACATACTGGCCTCGCGGAATTGCCGCGCAGAACCACAAGGCGCTGCGTTCGCTCTTAAGATGCAAGCTGGTCCGCCCACATGATCCAGCTTTTGCCCCATTGGTCTCCCTTCGGACACCCGATACAAACGTAGTACTCCCTCTTGTGGTTGGGGCCCTCCTTCTGCGTCACGGCACGTTGAGTGCGCTGCGCCGAGTAGCAGTTGCGACAAGCAGGGAGGCGCGGTTGAACCACCGGTGCAGGTGCAGGTGCAGCGACGATGGCAGTCGCGGTCTGAGTCAATCTTGTCAGCTTTCAAGTATGGCGAGGAGGAATGCGAAACGAACGGCTTGCTGGTACGTATTGTGATACTCGTTGATGATGTATGTAGGTCGTTTGCGGTGGAAGCCGAGGAAGCCCATGGTGTGACTTCTGGTGGGTCAAGTGTTCTTGAAATCTTAGTCGTGGGTTCTTGAGTCTAAGAAACAAAGTCTCGAAATCTGTTCCTACTTGTAGTCTGTCTGGCGACAACGTGGGCTGTCGAAACGGCTACCGCCGTACAAGCCATACGTGTGCAAGGGTAGGCGAACGCCAATGACCAACCTCGATACCTTCCGAAACTTATACACAGCCATCCGATAGCGCTTAGCTTTATCATGCATTGCATCCCCCGTCCGGAAAAGTATTCTGATCGACCAAAGCTCAGCCTGACCAAGGTCACTCTTCAGTGGGTATGCTGAGCAGTACGTGTAGGAGCCTGTATGATTACTGAATTCACACAGCATCCCGATCTGTCTGCGTCCCGTATCACAAGCATTAATGACTTCAAATTGACGTTAAGCCTCCTCAGAGTAGGTTTGGTAAGGGGCGTACCAGATTTGTAGGGTGGAGCGGACGCTCGGTTCGGACCGAACCCTCGTGTCCAGACAACTACCACTGGTCAAAGAACGCCACTGATTCTACGACCAATCAGCCTTATGCATATGCTCGGCGAAGATGATGGGAACTCTCCAACGAGACGAAGGACCTTAGCGCTCAGGCATCTCACACGTGAACAATACGCAGCAACCACAACACAGAGATTGAATGATCGTAGATTCAAATTGACCCTCATTGCATTCACTCATGCGTGGCTCGTTGTCCGCACTTGTTGCCGTGATTTCCTAGTCTCTAACCCTCAGCATCCATCAGGGTCCAGTTGCTTCAGCAGAATAAGAAGACCTGATGCTCGGGCACATCAGCCGCCAAGAGCTCCATATCCTCGCTCAAGACCTTTATCACAGTGGCTGTCACGAGAGTCCGTTTTATCATTATTCCAGCCCTGAGGAACAAGCTCTTCACCTCAAGATCCACCAGACACTGCTTCGGGAACTTCCCGACACAGCTGTCAACAATACCCTTGTCAGGTACATATCAATGACCCAGTCTTGTGCCAGAGACTCTGCTGTTGTGCAGTGTAAATATTGTGAATATCTCCAGCAGTGAAGAAATCGCTCGAGAGGCTCACAGCTATGGCCTCTATGGCCTCGAGAACTGCACCTTCCGCGTTTTCGGGCTTGACATAAACAGCTAGGGCCAAAGCCTTGCACAGTAGTGAAAGGCTATCATCTTCCGATGTGGAGATTGACCTTCTGAAGACGCGACCGTTGTGAATAACCCAGCACATAGAGCTTGAATATACGAACTTCGGTGTTGGGAAGGTTGAGGTTTTCCCTGCACCGTGCCGCATTTCTGCGACGACTCTTGAGTGAGGTTTGAGAAGGGTCTCGAAAACCGCGAACAGCTTTCTATCCGCTCTTGCTCTTTGCTCCAACCACTTATCACATTGGTCGCCAAGATTCCCTGCAAAACCCAGTTGATTGTGACCGCGCTCTTTTCGCCTCAAACTGACTGTATATCTGATAGTCGGATATATCAAGCCTACTCCTTCTGTTCCATAAACCTCTCCATGTATCGGGAACTTTTCCTCTCGTTCTCCTTCCGACCAACGACGCAAAGATAGAACATCTCGGCCACAAGGTCAGCCAAGAAGTCTCGCGTGCATCTGCAGCATCTCAACTCATCGATACGCCCCGGCGAGCTTGGAGCGGTGCGCTCGTAGTCAGTCTTGACGGCATCAGTGTCAGAGTACCGTCGCAAGCCGGTCTTGCCGCAAGCTTGCTTACAATCAGCTGTGAGCGCTCGACTTATCCCACTCTTCACTTAGACATCACGAAACTTGTCCGTCAGCACGTAGAGCTGTGTCAGAATATTGTACTCGTGCGGCCCGTTGTCATCTTCTGGTGTCATTTCAGGTGTCACGACCAGCTCTTCGGTGTGAAGGTAATGCGTGCGTGACTCTGACCTCTGCCCCTGCCTCTGCCTCTTCCCGAAGCAAGCGCAAGCGATGTCATAAGCACTGATGTTATCGGCGGCACTGGTAGTCCGGCTGCCGGGGTCGAGCTCCAAAGATACCGAGGAAGTCATGCAGTTTCAGAGCCCGGCGTTGTGTGTTCGAACCGGGCGTTTATATCGCGAAGGCTTTGACGCGTGCAGGCGACAAAGTGAAGTCGCGAAGACGCTGCGCAAAGTAGTGAGCAATATCACCGTGGACAACCGTGACGTAAAGGTGAAGTGCAGGAGTGAGGCGAAGTGAGATCAGTATGGTCAGCGAGAGGAAGATTCGGATAACGAGCTGGAAGCAAGGCGCGAGGATTCATCAGCGCGTTCGTGACATGCTTGAGTCCATATTGGGGAAGGAGCGCATCACAGGGTGACTGACGAGCAACGGCATCAAGGCTTGTATTAAGTTGGTTTCGTGCGTGTGGGATTTGTTTCGAGAATAACCTGAGCTCGTTCTGTACAGTCACTTCACTTTTGCAGTCGAGTCATACGGCGTTGGTTGAGTGCCCGTAGCCTCCTCGGTCTCCGTATATGCCAGTCCTCCGTCTTTCCTTGCCTCGTGAGCAGGCCCACTTTCAGAAGGCGCCTGTTTGGAAAGAAGGCTAGTAGCTGAATCCTGCATGAATTCAGGATGTGTAAACGTGGAAGGTGTGAAGATCATGGGCATGGCCGACTTCGATACGCTCAAGATCATCCAGCCTGTGTATCATGATCAACGGGAGCAATGGGCTTAAGCAGCCAATTTGAGACTTATTGCTTAAGATCCGCCGCGGCGGTGACAGAAGCCCCAGGGATCGGGAGAAGTGGGAGGACAGAGCCACGACGGGAGAAGAGAGTGTGCAAAAATCAATCGTAGCGAACGGAATTCGCTTTTTCTTCGCTTATGTGTGGCGCGCTGCCGAAGCCCAGTTTGACTTTCACTCCCGACGCAAAAGATCCCCTGAGCGAATGTGTCTGCGGTGCATGACCATACCATGTACTCATTCCCACTGATAACGCCCTGGCCACTTGACGTAATGTTCGAATTGGGCCGCTCTCCTGCACACATGATAGGACATGACCTCTGCTTGAGATAATGGTCGTCGGATGGAAGGGATTCAAGAGAGTAGGACGTGTGTAAATTGAGGGTATCGAACAAGGCTATCAAAATTTGTCTGCCTTCCAGAAGCGCCTTTCTAATGCGGGTGGATTTATATGCGTCGAAATGCAGTATTGTCACGGGTCGTTTGAGGAGCTCGTGTTTAGTGTAGCTCGTCTTCGGAGCCGTCGAGTAGGCCGATAGTGTTTCGGTGACCAGCATCTAGCTCCTGGAGAGTTTTGGCGAGTGCGATGCCTTCAGTGCGACCGCGGTCGAGATCAACAAGCATCATGATGGGGAAAGGCAAGCCAACCAGGATGGCAAGAAACCAGAAGGCCTGTTAAATCAGTCAGCTGCGCAATTCGAAACTTTTCATGAGGTCCAGCTTACGGGTCTGATCTCCCCATACGCGTCAGTAATAGCACCAACAATGGCTGGGCCGAAGACACTGCTGCCCTTGTCGGTAATCGCGTAGAGCGCATAAAAGGCCGCTTCGAAGCCGGGAGGTATCAGCTCGCCGAAAAGAGCACGACAGTAGGAGCTGAGACCGCCGAGCACAAATCCGTAGACGGCGCCCAGGACGTACATCTCCCACTGCTGCTGCAGGCCGAGGAAGCCCAGCCTTTGGATCGGTGGTAGGTAACCCAGCAACCCATATATGGGGATCACCTCAAAAAGACCAATACACGCGAGGATCGTTTGCACTGGCGTAAGGTTCAGGTAATGTGACACCCTTGACCAGGTGAAGGCCCCGAGTACACCACACACTGTCGCGATGACGTTGATTAAAGCCAACATAGCATAGGACATGCCCAGCGTGGTCTTGGCGAAGAGCACAGCGGTTCCGGAGACGGTGGCAATGCTGTCACTGAGGAGGAACCACGCGGCCAGGAAGAGCAATACATCTTTGAGATGACGTGCATGCATTGCCGTGCGTCCCAACGACTTCCAAGAGTACGTAAAGTAAGCGATTGCTGTGCGCACATTGGATGTATTGTCGCCAACGTGCAGCGGTGGTCCTGGACGTGGTCGCAGCCATAGGGCGCTAGGGATGGAAAAGACGAACCACCAAGCACCGATCATGAACAGTACAAGTCGCAGGCCAAAGTTTGACGACTGAAATGCGATGACGACGAGGATGGAGAATGTTTGCACTAACAGCGCGGCAATGTATCCAATGGCTATGCCGTACGATGAGATCTTGGTCGACAGGGCAAGCTCCTGGGATGGCGCTGAGCGGTCTTTCACTCGTGGAATAGTGAGATCGGGGGCAGAATGTTGCGGCGGTAGAAGGGCGGTGGTCGCATCTGCGACGTCGTCGAAGATCGTTTCGTGGTGTGCAAGTTGGTTCGAATAGCGTACATCCCGTGCTAGGCGTTCTTCTTCAGAAAGATTGTCGATATCGTCGCCATAACCCGTCGATTCGTCACTATTTGACACGGCGTACTGCACAGTTGGGTGGAACCTGACCAACAGGGGAAGAAAGCTGTTCAGGAGCACAAAGCTTGCGCCGAAACAAGTGTTAGCGATGATGGCGAGCACTGCGCCCAATATGTACACGCTAGGCACGACAGGCAGAAACAGCATTGTCGCAGTACTGCCAATGAAGGCAAACCATAATAGGAATGTCTTCCTGAACCGTCCATGGTCTGCGGCGCCAGACATTGATATAATAAGTAGCGCCTGAACCAGCACCGAGATGCTGAATGTGTACATGGCGAAGCTGGCTGTGTTGACCTCGACGCCAAGTATATTGACCACGCATTGTCCCTTCTCGGGGTGGTGAGGCCTGAACAGGGCCGTGAAGCTGGCAGATGGAGTGACCGTGGGCAGTGAAGCCTTGCATGGCGTGGTGTGGTCGCTGAGGAGGACGCCATTCTCGCGAGCGAGCTGTTCGAGTGTGACTGGAATGAAGGAGCCAATGCCGCATACTACGAAGACCTGGGCATATTAGCTGTGCAGCTGGTGGTGGTTGTGGTCGTGGTTGTGGTCGTCTTGAATCCAGGGTCCAGTTAAACCGATAATGTCAAGCTAGTATACCAGAAGGAAGGAGCGGTCACCGAGCTAGGAGACTGCAAGCATACCTCAGCAGCCCATCCGTACATGTAGAAGCCTGACAGCTCCTTGTCGCTTGTTAGGCGCGTGTCTTCGCCGTCATACTGCGGATCTGTAGGGTTGAACTCCATGTAGCTACCGTCAGAGAAGCTCTGCTCGTCGTCAGCCTCGTTGGACTGGGACGAGATTGGCAGCGAGAGTTTCGACTGCGTTGACGAGTTGCGTTTGAGCTGGGGTCGCGGTCGTCGATACTCGGCAGGGAGCTGTTCAGGCGCGCGCGGCGTCATAGCTTCGATTCGATTGGCGGCGGTAGCGTGTTACCGCCTCTGAGACATGACGAACACAGAGCCAGGCAGGCGGTTCAGCAGATGTATTGCGGAAGCTGCAGTCGGTGAGAGCACCTGTACCTTGCAGCAATAATGAAGAGGGAGCAGATAGCGCAGAGGGGCACCGTGATGAGTTGAGGTGGCCGGTCCGATCCATGGAAACGTGTGCAGATGATAGAGTGAGCCACACTCCATCAGTCTCGGATAAGGCGCCTTTGGGCTAGACAAGCTCAGATGTCCTGATCACGCCGCGCTCGCCGCCGCTGGATGCGGGTCACCAAGGCTCCAATGCATCTTGCGGTGTGACGCTGCTCGAGAAAACTACATAATGCGCCTGGTGCAGTATGTAGTTTTCTCGGCACGTATGCCTGGGAGCCGCCCGGCTTGACCAGACTACCTGCATCTGAAAGGGTGTCAAGTTTCGGTGTTCTTCGACGGTCCATGTCTAGGATGATGGCTGCAGGGCTCGCGAGTGGGTCCTGCCAAGGATGGAACGTCAGGCTCGCGCCTTCCCTCACCAGCCTTCGTACCTGCCGCGACCGCCCACAACACCACCGCAGGTGTCGCCGCGAGTTCACTTCCCTCCGCCCAAGCCCCATTCCGCCTTGCCGTGCGAGCGCGACCGCTTCACTGCGCTGTCAGCCTTCACCCGCCCGTGCGCCGCGACACCGACGAAGCGATACTTCCCCAGCTCCTGCTTCGACCATTGCTGGCATTCAAACCCCTTTCACGATACCCCAGCGCCTTCAGCCAAGTCGAGCCTCTCGCTTTACCTGCGCATTCCTACCGATCGATATCCGCGCATCGCCTCTACGCCTGTATAACTTCACCCGCCCGCGACCAGCCGCGGACTGTAGGGGCCGCCCACCCACCCACCGAACGCTTTCTCTTGTCGCACAGCCGAATCGCACGCGACCCATAGTATTACTACTGCGACTGCGCGCCGGACATACGTGGCGAGCGCGCCGCCGAGCTGCATGACGGTGCCCGGACTATGCCCGGCATCCTCATGATGAACCACAGCGCAAACGACTCAGTAAGAGATGGAGAAAACAAGAAGCGCTTTTCTGATGGCAAGCTCGTCAACGGCATCGACGGGCGCAAGGATATGGCCATCGTGAACGGGAACACGGGCAAGGCCAGCACCAACGTTGCCTCAGCAGCGGCATCTGCGCCCTCTGTAGATGAATATGCAGAGCCGCCGCCCGAGATTGCCCACATTGGCTCAGACATGTACCATCCTTTGTCAAAGCTGCTGATGCGTGTGGCCCAGGAATGCTATAATGCGCTTGAGGAGACTCTCCACAAGATGTCCGGCATGTCCATGGGCCAGCAGCCGAACGGCGCTACAACCAATGGAGCCGGTCCGCAAGACAGTCCCGATGTCAACAAAAAGAAGAAGCTGCTTCTGCTCAAGTTTGCGCAGGAGAATCGAGCCAAGTTCATAAAGCTGCTGGTTTTGACAGAATGGGGGCAGAAGTCGGCAATCGATATAGGCAAGGTCATTGATGTCTATTCGTGGGCGAGAGAGCAAGTCCAGCATATGGACTGGGTCGACATACAAATGGAAGCGATCAAGGTTCATTCGGGTAGCGCAAGGGAGAACAATCCGGACATCAGGACTGCCTTGGAGATCCTGTCAACCGGGAAAGCGTCCTGGATCCCGACTGTGCGCATGCCCCGTACATGCATAAAGCAAACAGTACTGACATGGAACAGTTGGACTACATCCCGTCTGAGCCTGTCTCATCAGAGAATGCCCTCAAATTTCTACGTCAACTAAACACATCCCTTTCGATACGGCTGAACGTACACGAGACATTGCCGCGGCACCTTCGAAATTGGCGCATCGAGTCGGGTCGTGCGACCTTTGTGATCGAAGATGAAATGGAGTTCGACTTGGTGACATTGGTCGAGGATGCTTCAGATCAATGGTTCTTCCTCGATCTGCGTTTGTTATTCAGCTCTGCGCCCATCATCGAGACTGGTAGTGCATTTTGGACGGCACTTCGGGAACAGGCTGACATTGTGCTGCACGAGAAGGGTCTCACCGGCCTGTTCGACTTCCTTCACAGCTTCGTCCTCACGCACAAGCTGTCCGTGCTGACCTCGCAGGCTACAGGACTTGCGCGCTCAGCATGGGCAGGGTCGCTAAGAGTGGAGCCAGTACATCGCGAGCTTGTCGTTCAGTACTGGACCGATAGACCAGGGAAGAAGAGTTGGATCGAATTTGGCATCACGAGCAATAAGCCGAAAACCCGCAAGGCATCCTGGCGAGGTCCACCTTTGCCATCCCTGACAGCGCGCTGGTTTCGCCAAGGGAAGGAAATGCTGAATGTCGAGCTTGATATTGACTGGAATGATCTCTCGATGGAGCGTATCCTCAAACGCGTCACCGCACTGCACACTGCCCACATTTTGCAGTCAACTATAGAGCACTTTGACCCTCGACTTAGCATACAGCCAAGCATGTCTGGGTCGGAACCCACAGACTGCAGTCTTACCGCCATTCTCGGAACACACTCGAATTCGGTCACGCTGTCACTGGAGTCTGTGACTGGCAACCACATTATCCAGCCCGCCAGCGCGCTTTCTGCTAGAGCAGAATTCGCTATGAACCAAGGCAGAGAAGCGCATCAGATTGCAGGCATTCTGACGTCCATGCTCTCCCAAAACCTTCGCGACAAGGTTCAACGGACCGCCCAGCAACTTGGATGGCAACCTGTCATAAGGCAGGCCATACGGCCAGATGCGGTGCGGACAGCCGTCGGCAAGAACATCACAGAACACGCTATGTACAGCCCTCGTGGCTGGGCGGCGACGTGGACGCTGGCTGCTGTCATAGATACGGCCGGCGAATCATGGTGGATCTTCGAGATGGGATCCAACGGCACGTCGATCGAATACGCCGAGCAGATTGTAATGCAGAGACACGATGGCAGCAGTCTGGCAATCGACCGCGCGACACTGATGCGTGTGGAGCGTATAGCCGTTCAGCTGCTTTCCTTTCGTGTCACGGCCCGCGAGCTCGCGAAGGAGAATAAGATCTTCACTCTGCGCCATGAGTTCCGTCTCCATACAAAGCTGGCCGAGTCCAATGGTATCGTACAAGGCTGGGCTCTGTACTTGCAGACGGCCGATCTCCTCACCCTCAAACCCGGAGAGCAGCCATGGCTCGAAGACAGCATTGCCGTCGCCTGCGAAGGGCTCAAGGGCAACGGTCGTAGTGTGTGGCACATTGCATCTGGCCGCATGGTCAAGTCCGCCGCTGCAGACATGCAAAAGCTCATGGCCGCTTCACCACAGAGCAGCTTCAAGTTTACAGCCGATGGCTGCTTCAAAATTCTCTTATCCACACCATTTGGCGCCGATATTATTGGCGAGCTTCGAGCACGGCTACGTGACGTTAACCGCCTGCGATCGTTCGCAACAACTCTGCAGAAACGCCAGATGCGCCTTACGTCTTCCTCTTTGCAGAAGGTCCAGTTTCAGTACGGTCCCTCTCCTCACAACGCAGCGGTTTCCTTCGTCTCCGAGAATGAAGTCGCCGTTGAGATAGCCCCATCGAATCCACACTTCCGCATCCAACGATTCTTATCCTCCATCGCAAACGACCGCAATCCCTCATTACCGCTTGTCCCCGTCGGCGACGCAAATGGTCTCGACCACTTCTGCACCACGCTCGTCCTTACGCGGTCCCTTCTTACAGTGCTCCGCGAGATCGACACAGCCACCCCGGGTAACATCCGCAATCCGGCCATCCATGTACATTCAGTTTTCAAGTACCGCCTTACATATGAAAATCCCGTGTGCACGTTCGATATCCGTTTGCAGCCAAAGGACGACAAAGTGTACTGGTTCATCGAGGATAATTTGAAACATGCGCCCGACATTCGCCCAACCCCAGAACGCAACCCGCGCCACAGGCGGTTGGAGACGCTGCAGGAGAAGTTAAAAGAACTGTTCAGAGGGAAGGCGACAGGATGGTTCGGCACACGCAACGGCATAGTCGCGGAATTGGACGCTGTCCCGGATGCCCTTCGCAAGATGAACGAGGTAGTCCTGAGCTGCAGGATGGAAGGCGGCTATAAGGCGCCCCCTCCACTCGAGCTTCCTCAACAGCAGCAGCAGCAATCAAACGGCAACCCTCCACAACTCCAGCGTCAACCCTCCCAGCAACAGATACAGCAGGCTCAGCAACAGGCCAAGCAGCAGCAGCAAGCTCAGCAGCAGCAAGTTCAGCAGCAGCAACGGCCCCAGCAATTTTCGCCGCAGATGCAAAGAAAGCAGCAACCGGGTCAGCAACCGAACGGCAGACCGCAGCAAAACGGGCAACGCCCGACGCCGCAGCAAATACAACACATGCAGCAGCTCCAACAGGCTCGGGCGGCGCAAGCGGCGGCACGGCAACAGCAAAAACAGGGCAAGGGCGATGTAATCGAGATCGATTGAGCGAGCGAGGATGGAGAATCGAAAATCCAGCATAGCACCGGGGTGATTTGCGTAGGCGCAGGAAGCGTTGACTTGTATTTGTGATTCCCAGTTTACGGTTTAGATTGGCGGGTTTACTAGCCTGCCTTTAAGCGGCTGCGTCTGTATGATAAGAAGTATTTCGGTTTGGAGGTTATGAAGCAGGATCTCGGGCAGAGATGGTGGCTTCGAGGTGGAAAACATACCACAGGCTATAGACAATGAATACCACATCCACACATGCAGTAGCCTCACCGCACAAATGCTTAATCCATCCTGATAGCGTCCACTTTACATCATCCCCAACTTCCTCGAGTGGCCGCAGTCCATCTAACCTCGAACAACATTTCTCCGGCACGCTCCTCGACAACCGCGCCGAGAACCGAGATTTGTCTCTGTAAACCGTCCTGGACTTCTTCGCCGGCCCGGCGCAGGTTCTGCCTGCTGTTCGCAGACTGCTCCACGGCGCGCAAAACATCCACGATGTTGCAATGTTTTCTGTACTGCTCTGCGGCGCTGCCTGCCACGTCTCGTGCGCGACCTTGCA
Source organism: Phoma herbarum (assembly GCA_001599375.1). Lineage (NCBI taxonomy): Eukaryota > Fungi > Ascomycota > Dothideomycetes > Pleosporales > Didymellaceae > Phoma > Phoma herbarum. Next base: position 61,690 of record BCGR01000001.1, read on the forward strand.
TAATATCAATCTATGTATGTTAGTGCAGACTCAAGCATTCGAATGACGCCCGTCTGTGATAGAACGATGCCGCGACGAGTGCGGAAGTGCACGCTTGCTTTTGTCCGTGATGGGGAGATTGAAAGTGTCGTCGACGGCCGGGCGTGGCGCATGAGTGACTGAACGGTTCCGCACCATGTCGCGCTGTCCGCTGCGTTTGGTCTCGCGAAGCGAGTCCAGGCACGACGCGAGAGTGTTTGCTTTTTCCTGTGCAGCGTCTCGGTGTCGATGCCGTTTCATGCCATACCCAAGCTCCAGGCACGCGTCGAACGGGATCGGTAACGGAGGTGCACTGAGGTTGTGCGATGTGGTGTCGGGAAGTGGTGGCCGTGTCACCGTCTTCGTGCGATGCGTTCTGCCGGATGCACGGCGCATGCTGTGCTACTACACAGACTTTGCAGACGACGGTGTTAGGGTGGGACGAGATCGGTGCGCGACGGTCGTTGTACGTACTGATCATACGTTGATCTGAAACAACTTGGTGACGTCTGCAACGGCGGACATGGTGGATGTTCACTGTGCGTGTGTAACGCGCAGTCTGAATCGAGTTTGCAGTCTGGCGTGGAGGTGGGTAATCTTAGGGCACGTCGTCGATCGTCAGATGAAGACCTGCGTGCGAGATCGAGGATCGAAGGACCAAGAGGAAGAGTGCCGCCTCGATTTGCTTGAATCTTGCTAATCTTCAAGGCTGTTTTGGAGGTCAACTTGATTCAAGATATCCGAGCAACTCAATGTTATCAGTGTTCTTCAGACGGCACGCCAACCCCACTCGCAAATGTCACTCGTATCTCTTTCTCCTAGAGATTGTAACGAAGATTTGAAATGAACGTTTGTATATGCAATATGATCGATGGCGAAAATCTCAAGGTGCAAAGAACTCACGACGATGACTGACACCAGATAGACGCCGAGACGGATTCTCGACAGCGACGAAGCGATGAACATGACAATTTGAGGGTTCTTCTCTAGATGCGCATTATTACGTGACCGAATGTGCAGTAAACGGACGGCGAACTGCATATAGACCATCTCTCAATACGTACCGACCGTGTTTAGATGAGTCGACCACCAGTCCATCACTTCAAGACACGCCTACTCATCCAGCCCCCACCTCTCTCTGAGCTCCTCCCTCGCCTCCCTCGTCTCCGTCCCATCCTCGACTATCCCCCACATAAGCCTCGCAATCCCCTCCCTCCTCTTCTCCACCCCCAGCATGACCTTCCACTCCCTCTCCACCCTCTCTCTCTCCTCCTTGCTCACCATCTTCGCCTCGCCTTTCCTCAGCCCCTGCAGCCTAGCCTCGATCTCGACTTTCTCGTGCTCGAGTGAGGAGATGGACGACAGCATATCTGCGGCGCTCAAGGAGCTTGTCAATGACGCAAGTGTACCGCGGAGCGTTTTGGCGAGGACGATCAGGTCGGCAGTCTCTGCCGCGAGGAAGGCGGCGCGGGCGTCGTAGTCAGCGAGCTGGTCGGGGGAGATGGCGTCGTCGGGGCTCTGTGCATCATGAGCATCTGTGGGGGTACCGGTGTGGCCGTCATGATAGCAATGCGGTGTGAGTGAGGTTTACCTGCAGCGCGTGGTAGACGATCTGCTTCCCTGAGTGGCATTAATTGGTGCCCAACTATATGCATGAGTTGAACGCACCAGCTGGACGTCCTTCGATCAGCTTCTGCTCATGCAGGTCTTTCAGCAGTTTTGCTGCGGCAGCTGCGTGGTGTTAGTCGCTCCTTATCGTTTGGCAGGCGAGAACAGTAGCGCGACTGACCTTTCGTGACTCTGTTTTTCAAATTGGCTGAGACGTCGATGGCAGAATAGGGTCTATTCGTCTGGCCTGCAGCGTGTCAATTGCGTACATCTGGAAGCGCGAGGTCGGTGAGATGAGGTGAGAGGTGAGATGAGAGGAGACGCACGCAGATACTGCAGGATCATGTCTGATCCCTCAGCGCCAGTGGCCTTCTCCACCTTCTCTTCTTTCTCGGGCTTCTTGCGGGGTGCCATGTCGATGCTAGTGTGAAGTCTGAGACAGCAGGTCGTGCTTTGTTCTCTCAGCGAGCAAATTGATATTGTGCTGGGACGCTAAGTGACGGGTCTAATGGTGAGGGTTTGGGAGGAAGGAAGGAGCACCCGTCAACATGGCAGGTGGGGCAATTTTCAACTCTGAGCAAAACGGTGCATTGTGAGAGCAGCTATGCAAAGTAAATCCAGTGTCTCCCCTGCAGAGACAGACCGTACATGTCAAAGTGCGTGCAAGTGTTTACCCCCCGCGCTCTCCAAACTCCCTAGCCCAATCCTCGAACTCCTGCAAGCCTTGCTTGCTGACAGAGGGCCTAATGGTGCGTAAACTGGCCTGAAAGTCTTTGAACTGTATGGGACGAATCTCGTCCATGGTCATGGTGAGGAGACTCTCTCCTAGAGAGCGCAAAGGACCCATCGCAGCATCTTTAGCAAGTGCAGTGATATCGGAGCCAGAGAATCCTGCATTGCCGTCAGTCATATGGTCACGCAAAGAACTGAACAGCGTCCAAACTTACCATCTGTGAGCGCGACCAAACGGTCCAGGTCCCGCTCGTTCAGGTCGTGTTTCTGATGGCTCAGTAGTGTCTTCACCTGCTGCTTCCTGACAAAGTCCTCGGGCAGGGGGATGTACTGTCTCCTGACAAATCGGCGCCTCGCCGCTTCATCGATGGCCCAGGGCAGGTTCGTTGCAGCGAGAACGAGTACGCGTGTCGCATCGCCCGTCTCCCTCTCCTTATCGCTTGTTTCTCTTCCAGCAGCAGCTTTCTGCAAGTCTGACCATTGGATTAAGAACTCCGTCTTGATGCGCCGTGTGGCCTCGTGTTCAGATGATCCTCCTCTCGAGGACAGCAGCGAATCGATCTCGTCGACAAAGATGATCGATGGAGCGAGCATTTTCGCCAGCGAAAACAAGGCGCGGACAAGCTTCTCTGATTCTCCGAGGAACTTGGAAGTCAAGCTGCTGGCAGAGATGGCGAAGAACGTCGACTTGGACTCAGTAGCCACAGCTCGCGCCAACATAGTCTTGCCCGTTCCGGGTGGGCCAAAGAGCAACATGCCTCGAGCAGGCTCTCGCAGTCCCATGAACAGATCCGGCCGAAGGAAAGGATACACGACTGTCTCTTTCAGCGCAGATTTAGCGATCTCCAAGCCTGCCACATCATCCCAATGCACCTCATCACCTTGTATGACGATCTCGTTTAGAATGTTCTGCGCTGAAGCTTTATCCACGCCACGGGGGAGGTTCTTGAGTATCTCCTCCGTCTTCTTCTTCCACTCGTCAGGTTCCTCGTGTGGCTCGCCACCTTCGCCGAATTCTGCGGTGGGATTCGGAGGCAAGTCTGCGCGCATCGAGTCCCCTCGTTTCCTCGTCTTTCGGTGCGGCGGTCGTCGGGGCTCGTCGTCGAAGCCATCTTCAGCCAGCGGAACAGGCTCTGGAGACGGTTCTCTTCGTAAATTTCGCGTCCGACTGATATTGCTCGGCGTCGCGGGCGTAGCCGACGGTCTGCGCGTGGTGTCGATGTCTTTGTTGCCGTACTTTGTGGAGCCTAGGTCGCTGTATGATCGTGCTGCCGCTGATGCTGCTAGGAGTCGAGGGTCCAACTGCGCCGGGGGATACTCCTTCCGGTACGATGGGAATGCAGGCAACGGAGGCAGAATTGTACTTGCTTGCGACGATTGGTTCCTAACCAATTCGGCTGGCTTCGAAGGTATGGCCGGCGGGGCAGGCGCTGCCTTTCGCGGGATTGGAGCATGTTTCGGCTTCTCTGTATCGCTGTTGTTTCTGGGTGCTGGCACGGCATAGTTAGTTGACCCTGACCCCTCACGTGTCTGGAAGTAGAATGGTGCTGGTTTCGGCGAATCTTGTAGCGAGGGCTGCACAAGAGGTGTGTCCTGCTGTGGTGTGGCGGCAGGCATCTCCATCGACGTGCGGGGAGAAACGTTGACCGGAGGAGTTGCTACTTTCGGTACATTCAGAGCTGCTTTGCTTGAGCTCGATGCGGCGGCCCTCGACCCAAATGCCAGAGTTGCAGCCTTGGACGCATCGGGTCGTGATCTCATCGACATGGGCATCTTGCTTGCGGGCTTGCCCTCCTTGTTCGGTCTGAGTGTCCTGAGCATCCTGCTGCCTTTCTTATCTGGCGACGGCGTGCGCGACTTTTTATCTTCTGATGATCCAGGGGTGAGCGAGGTGTTACTCATCGTCTGCGTCAGGCTGTTGAGACGATGCTTGGACATGTTGCCAGAGCTCTTCCGTGGTGCCATCGAAGGACGACTGGGCAGCGGCGGCGGTCTTGCGAGGTCGCTCTGGGCAACGGGCGGTATCGAACCTCCCCCAAGCCATTCAGACGCGGCATCCGTGCCAGACGGGTCCATGGGCACGCCATGCGGAGGTGGTGTGGGAGCTTGGGCATCGGTGCTCGAGAGGCTCTCCTTCGACTCCTCTCTGCTCTTCTTCAGTGCCTCCAGCAGGTCAACGCGTTCCTTGCATTGCAGTTCCAGCTGCCGTAAGGACTCGACCAAGGCTCGCTCTGTCTCTGAAGAGGGGCGGTAGGTGGTGGGGTTGCGACGGGCGTTGTGATAGTAGATATGGTCGAGCGCAGTCTTCCATGAGCGCAGGGCTTCCTTCTCGTTTCGCTGGTGTATCTCGTCAGCGGCCAGTCCATCTGGTCTATTCATTGAACACCAACCTGGCTCTCGAAGTACACAGCAGTGGAGCAGGCCAGGAAGGCCTCATCGTAGGCCTTTTGGGTTGTATTTGCGCGCATTGTGTCGGGCGCGGTCAGCGGGCAATTAGAAGTCTATGGCATGTGGCAGGGGCATGGAAAGGGTATCGTAGAGCAGCACCAAAATGTCGTGGTTTGAGGCTGGCGATGTTGCGCGCCGGCGCCATAGATCGAGCGCGGCTAGAGTGACGTAGCGCATGGCTTTGGGCTGCGGGCATCACGGCGAACGGCTGCGGCGCACGCGACGCGTGTCTGCTTTGGGGCTCAAGTTCAAGCCACATGCTCCAGACATCAAATCCAACTGACCGCAATTGTTTTAGATCACCCAGGAGCATGTCACGGACACCAGCGACGCAAGCAAAGCATAACTGACAGGGCATGTGCGGGTCGCATTCAGATCTGCACTAGGGCCACTTCTCCTATCGATATGCGCTCCTCTTTTCAGCACACCTTTTCGGCGTACGCAGAAATTGGCAGAGCGATTTAGTCGATAACGCCAGTTGACGGACGACGCCGATGCTACATTTCCCATATGGTACAAACATATCTGCGCTGACTGCATAACGCTCAAGAGGAAAAGCGTCAAAAATCCTGTACGCCGCCATATGGTCCTTCCAGATACCAAAGCCAGGAAAGCTTCTATGACTATACAACGAAGTGTGGAGGCCATTGCGTGTGCCTACGCTGCTCACACGGTGCGGCTGGGAAGCCTGCTCTATGCCGAGAATATCGAAGTTCCTTCTACTGCTGGAGTGTACGTCGCATTATAGAGGGTTGCGCTGCGCAGAACGCATGGGTTCATGACAGGTTGTCGTTATAAGGCGGTGTTGGGGTTGGTGCTGCGGGCGATGAAGAAGGCTTTAGCCATCTCGTATGCAGACCTGTGTGCTGATTAGCCTGGCTTTGCAAATAGAATCTCGACGTGCGCTTACCAGCAGATTGCAGTGCTGGGCATGGTGGTGATGATCCTGGGTTTCAGGCCACGGAAGTAGCCCTTCCAACCTTCCCTTTGGTGAATGATCCTGGCTGCCTGGAACAAACCAGAGACTGTCCTCAACTCAGCGTCGTGCGCGCTGCCTCGTGTTTGCAGTAGCGTCTTAATGACGTCCAAAGGCGTAGTAAGCGCCGCGGCAAAACCACCAGCCAGACCACCGGCGAAGCAGTGCGTGTAGGGATCGTATCGGCCAGTGGGGTTCATGACCTTCGATATCGACTCGTACGACATGAACTGCAGCGCAGTGAAGGGCACAGTCATGCACAGTGTGGTGGGGTACGAGACGTAGAACGCGCCAATGCCTTCCTTGCGGAAGACGTCCCGGGCGCAGTGGCCGACTGACGTGTAGATGGAACCGTGCAACTGCATGCGCTGCTTGATGACTGCGATGTTCTCAGCGTGTGCCGTCGTGACGAAAGAAGCGCTACCAACCATCGAATGGGTTCATCAGCGCATCGCTGGTAATAGTGGCTGCGGCACCACTGGCAGCTGGGACGGGTTAGCCACACCTCCTGAAGGGTGATCTCTAGAACATTGCGCACCTGCAGCAAGAGGATGGTGCTCATGGTTTTCTCCCTCGTTTCCGCCGAGGGCGTGCTTTGTGGCTTCGTAGGATGCGAAGTATACGGCGTGCGCGGGTCCTGCGTCACCGTTAGTCGCGCGCCCAAAAACCACATCAATCCCAGATGCATGTACCGGCGCCGAGCACAACACTAGGGAGTCCCTTCCATAGCGACCTGAAACCTTCCACCCTCGATACTGTGACTAGAGCATTGGCGATGGAGCTTGTGTAGGTCGCGGTAGGCCCGGGGTTGATGACTTGCATCCTCGTCTGCCCGGCTGTCAGCATTCCATCCAGCAGTATCGCTGGTCCGGGTCGAGTCGCGCACCTTGAGCATGTCGACAGGATACATCACCGAGTGTTCCTGATGCGGTTTTAGCTGATGTGGATCTGACGCGGCGACTTCGAATGCATACAGCAATACCTGCGAACGCGCCTGCCAGCATGTTCGCGCCGAGCGAAAAGTTTGGTGGGAGCGCCTCATAGCTGGAGGAGTGGTCAGCGATGCAGGTCTTGAAATCGCCCGCTTGGTGGGAGCTGTACTCGTGCTCTGCTTCTTCAACGGGCACTGCTGGCCGGTCATGGCCACCCATGATCTGCCCGGGCGTGACGACGGTGGATGCCAGTTTTGCGATTGAGAGGTGGAGACGAGGATGGCGGAATGCAGCGGGATCGGTCGCGCGGGATCAAAATGGTCAGGACGTGGTGGTGAGGGCGACCGCGTCGAAGGTCGATACTTTTGAGAGGCCGAGACGCAGAATGCTTAGATTATTGGGAGGGCCGTGTTAGCGCCATCTGCCATCACTGAACTGTCAAGCCAACGACCGCCGAGGTCCCGTAGAACGAACACTGTCATCTCAATTGCCATATCACGACTACATAAAAATAATGCGAGATCACACGGCCTGAGATCGCCGAGTGCTGCTTCACATGCGCCTTTCCCCAATATTTTATGGGCGCGGAGCTGTACGCATCGTGATGACCGCGAGTAATTGGAATGTCGCCGCGGACATGCATCATACATCATTGCCAGCGATAGCTCTCGGAGGAGCGACCGCCCGTGAGGGGAAGCATTCCTTCGATTGGGCAAAGGGATCTGATAGTTGGCTTATCAGATTCTTTTGCAACATCACTCTCTGTTGAGTACAACTGTGTGCAGAACCGCCCCAGATACAGCCGAACACTGTCTGAGCGATATCAATCGTACAGAAGATGCTCTGCTGCGTGTATAGACTGCTTCGACATTCTGTAGAAGAACGTTGCCCACCAACTGTTGGTTTGGCAGGCATCTGATAAACTCTGACAACCATCTGATTAGTCGCAACAAGACCCACAAGTCCATAAGCGGACTTGCGGACTTGGCCTCCGCTCCCCGAGCGAAGCCTTCACCACATACATACTGACTGACTGCATTAACGACTGCAAGACACTTGCTGATCGCTATCCCAGCTCATCCTGAGTACAAGTCAACTACCCTAGACAAGTCGAGTGGTGCTGTGTAGCCAACCTCTATTGAAATAAGACGCAGCCATCGACTTCTAAGAATTCGGCATCATTCAGCGACGTTACCCAATGGACTTGCGTGGGAGTGGCCCTATGAAAACGAAATTAACATTCGTATTATACCTGCTTAATAATGTGATACTTCGAGGAATCGTGGCTGCAGCCACTGCTGATAGACTCAACTCGACTGGTGAGGTGAGGTGAGAGTGCAGCGAGCTTGTATGTGTTGTAGCCAACAGACTGGTGACAGACGGGAAGGTGACGGGGCGCAGTCGACACATCTTGGGCTCTTGTCGTTTGTGCAAAAGTCGCGGCTGCCTCTACAGTCGCTTCAGTGATTCAAGGGAGATTTACGTGTAGCCGTTCGAAATTAGGTCAAGCAAGATTTGAGGTCTTGAGCGTCTATTGTACAATCTGGTTTACAAGATCAATGGCCTTATGTACACTGAGCAGGGTCTTGAAATCGTGTGTACCGCTCTGCGGTGGCACAAGGCTCGGGTCCTTGCAGCTCGCAAGCAGGTACGTGATCAACAGTCGCACTTCTTATAGTACCTCGGAAATGCAACCACATCCCTGATATTCTGCACTCCAGAGAGATAGCAGATCAGGCGGTCGAAGCCTAGACCGAATCCTCCATGTGGTACACTACCGTACCGTCTCAAGTCGAGGTACCACTGCAGAGACCCATCTGACGCCTCGGTGCTGCTGTCAGCTGCTGTGCGGAGGCCGTGGTCCACCATGGACTGCTGAAGCTGCGGTAGCCGGTGTTCACGCATCGAGCCACCTACCAGTTCGCAGATCTCGGGCACCAGAAGGTCGAAACATGCCACTGTGTCAGAGCCGGCTGGGCTCGATGGCAGCATGTAGAATGGCTTCATCGAACGAGGGTAATCTGTGACAAAGATGGGACCGCCTTTGCCGAAGTGTTCGGCCAGATAGCGCTCATGCTCTGTTTGCAGGCCATCTTCATGTTCAGGTGAGAACTCGAACTTGGCCTTGCCTTGTGCAGTCGCGTCCTTCAAATGCAGTATTGCGTCAGCATATTTGATTCGTGGCCATGGTCCGTCAATAAGACCTTGCCATCGTTGCGCGAGTGTCTGTTGCGACACGGATACACCCTCTTCGCCCTGGTCCCGTGCTCGAGCTTCGAGTAACTCTTGGCCCACACGTGAGGACTGCAGTTCGGTTGCAAGAGAACGCAGCATGTTTTCCACCACATCCATGACATCCTTAAGGTCGTCGACGAAAGCTACCTCAGCCTCCAACATGTAAAACTCACTAAGATGGCGCGCTGTGTCGCTCTTCTCGGCGCGAAATGTCGGCGAAAGCGTCCATACTTTGTCAACAGATTGTGCCAGCGCCTCCAGATGGAGCTGACTAGAGACGGTCAGGTACTTCGGGGAGCCGAAGAAAGGCTCAGACAGCTTCTTGGGCTGCCCGGTCAGTCCGGAGTCAGGTGTCGGTGATGCATCAGACGCGGCGGGCTCCACGGTGAAGACCTCTCCGGCTCCCTCGCAGTCGGAGGAAGTGATAATAGGCGGATGGCATTGAATGAAGTCATTCTTGGCAAAGTAGCTTGTCACCTGCGCAGTGACGAGAGATCTCAACCGCAGAAGCAAAGCGTTTAGAGGCAGGCGAGGTCGTAGATGAGGGATAGTACGGAGGTATTCTGCTGACTGGTACTTCTTCTGGATGGGAGAGGTGGTGGCATCATTAGCTCCTAGCACACGGATACTCTCAACTTGAAGCTCGTGAGACTGCTTTCCACCGGGCGATGGTGTCCATTTCCCTGTCACGGTCACAGCAGCTCCAGTCGATAGGCTGTCAATCGCACAGTCAGCACTTGAGACTCGATGATGCGTTGATTGGACTAACTCTTCTGCTAGTTGAGGCGACAATACAGCTTGTACTGTCGATAAAGTGGAGCCATCGCCAATGACTGCGAAGGCGATGCGCTTCTGCTTCCTTACGGACCGAACATAGCCATGAACCGTGAGTGTCTCACTCTCTGACGGTCCCCGCGGTGGACTAGATGAAAGCGGGGAAGCTGGCCCTAGCAGCTCAGCTATATTAGTCGGGCAAAAGGTTGAGCTCTGCCGTGAACGCTGAAAGCGCAAGGCATGTGCATGAGCAACGACCGCACGCCGAGGTGCAAACTGCTGCGAACGGAGAGCACTCCTTCGAATCGGCGACAGCAGTCTCATTTACGCGTCGGCAGAATCCAATCAGCCAGTGGGCAGCGTTACCGTGAAGTGTGAAGGCACGACACCCTCAGATGTCGTTGACGAAACTTCGAAAAGGGAAGTTGCGCACAGACGGCGCTAAGCAACGCAGACACCCCCAACTTCGCCGTTGTTGCACTCTCGTGCACTCGCCAGTTGTGTGACCCGAGACTTTCTGAAACACTCCCTAATCTCCACGGCCTTACTCGAGTTGCACGAGATCGCATGCCCCGGTACAGCAGCCGATGGATTGAAGGCCCCCCGTCTTGGACATCCTCTGCACTCCCATTGGCTGAAACGGCAGGAGAGCTTTCCCATGCCCCACCAAGAAAAAGCACCTCAAAGAACGAACGCCACAAGATCTCGACCGCCGTTGCAGCACGTCGTCTCCATCGTGCACAAAAACGCCTGTCATAGCACACCCTGCTGTGATGGTGGCTTTGACGGGATTGTTTGCAGCCTGAGAAATGCTGTACCGGCGTGCTGGCGGTGAAGATATTACACGAACAGCTGCCATCCGATCCTGCGTGCTAAGAACAAGTGCATTTCTTGCCCTGCGGCCGGATCGTAGTGCCGGCGCTACCCCTGCGGCGCTATCTCGTGCAGGATCTCTTCTGCAGCATCTGGGTCAGCACCTGTCATCATCGGACTCCCAGACGCCGCCAGATCTCGTCTAAGCTGCATGCACCGATATGCAGATCACGTCAAGGTCTGGCCGATCGACTTCCTGCTTCCATCCCCTGGTCCAACTGTGGTTGCACCCCGACACGAGCGCCCTGCGGCTTCAAGTTCCTGGCGGCGGAGCGGACGTGACAGTCGTCTCCAGGGAACAGGGAACGAGTCACGTATTACAAGATGCGGTTGCTTGTGGATCGCAAGGTCTCAACGCCCCGCGGGCTGTGAGTGCACTAAATTGCTGATGGACACGACTCAAGTCTTTGCGTGAAGTTTCGCCGCGGCGTGCAAACTATCACCCGCCAGATCTAACACCCCGGCTCAGACGAAAAAGGTGAAGCTCGATTCACGCAGAGGTTTACCAGATCTGTCGTAGATGAGCTGGAACAGATCTGACAGACCCCTGCAGATTCGCGGCTCGATCTCAAGCTAATATTTAGTTGATCTCAATCACACGCCCTTGGGACATGTGATATACTGCGCTTGTCCCCGGCTGAAGGAGGTCGATTCTATCTGTCTTCCGTTTGATCGCTCCGTCCTCGTCCACTCGATACCACTCTACTTTGCCAGCCCAGCGCTACATGCATTGAGACTCTGTAACAGCATCATACAGCTGCATTCGTGTATAAACATTTCCATACATTCGCTGTCACTATTCACACCTGCCCAACATGTCGCCGTCAAAACCCAAGCCCTCTGAGATCGCAGCAGAAGCCAAACGGGTATGGATGCCATACATCTGGAAAAATTACATCAAAGACTCGAAGACATCATACCTCTACCCCGATGCCACACAGATAAGAGCCAGCTCAGAAGGCCGATCAGCACAACGCACACGGGTGGCAGTCATGGAAGGCGACCCAGTTAATTACGCTTTGGGCTGGTACCAGAGCGCCGCGAATGCCAATTGTAAAAAGATACCCGTTGTCAACGTTGCGAACGAGAAGCGCGCAGGTGGAGACTGGGAGTCGGGACTCATTGCGCCTGAGGAGTGCTTCGCGCGGAGAAGTAACCTCGTACACGCGCTCACTATGCCTTGGAACGCACAACTGGGCCGCGAGGAAAACTTCTATCCCATTCCGCAGCGGGGAGGGATATACTCGCCTGAAGTTTGTACGTCGCGAAAACGTTCGGATCTACCATTCTTACCACTAACGATCACTTGTAGTTGTCTTCAGAGGCGGCCCCGACCAAGACTACGCGCCCTTCTCCGAAATCCAATCGCTCCCCGTGATATCCGTCGCACCTGTGCGCCGCCCCAAGCTCGATGAGACCGGCACAAAGTACTCCTTCGCAGCGGAAAAAGAGCTTATGCGCGAGAAAATGCGCGCCGTGCTGCGCATCGCGAGCTACTGCGGGCACCGCAACTTGGTCCTCGGGGCGTTTGGGCTCGGCCCAATCTTCAAGAACCCGGCGACAGAGGTCGCGCGCATGTGGCGGACGCTGCTGTTCGAGGACGACGAGTTCTTTGGCGTCTTTCAGGACGTGGTCTTCGCGATTGACAGCACGATGGTGGGACCGCCGGCGAAGGGGCACACGAGCGACGTCGAGGTGTTCAGGAGGGAGTTTGATCCGAGCAGTATCTTTCCTGTGAGGTACCAGGCAAGAGTGTAACGCGACCACATATCGCGACGGAGGGCGTAGAGTACGCGGGGGTTTTCTCTTCGATTGAGGGCATCATTAGATGTGGTGCTGGCCACCACCATTTTTACAAAGTCATGATAACACGTGCGGGTCTCAGGATCTCGAAAACACGCAAGCATGCATACGCTCGAGTAGCAAAAAACGAGTAAACAAACATCAAACGCAACATGGCTCACGCGCACACGGTGAGTCCGCGACGCCGTCTCATTCGACAATCAAGTGGTGATGTCATCCCGCGTTAGCGGCGATTCCTCAGGACTTCGGTTATCTGCCTTGGCCAGATGCAGGGTTGCTCCGTGCAGGATGGCAGCAGATGAAACTCTAATTGGCGAACGCCATGAACGCCGATATCCAGCACCCTTCGGGGGCACTGGCTTCCCACAAGGCAAGACATGTGTATTGCGGCGCCGCTGCGTTTGCTTTTTCTTTCCTCGCTGCATCGCGTCGCTTCGAAGCCCTGGCACCACGGGTTCCACAGTAAAACCGGGATTCCAGCGCACCGCGTAAACGTCTAAACGCTGCATTGCTTTTTCCCACGCCTCGCCTAGGCTGGCAGACGCACGGCGCAAGATGCAAGCGGGCCAAGTCAGTCACTCGTGAAGATTGCCTGCTCCGGGCTTCGGGTGCGCAGCGCGTCGAATCGGCATCACACGCCAGCAAAAGCAAGCATCGAGGCGCTGACTCGCGGTATCTGGCTGAGGTTGGCCCGCGCGTGCTGCACTGTGACCTCGATGTCGCGGCTGGGCAACCCGCGGCGCTGTGGCGGCTGCTGGACTGGCCTGCCGTGTCCCGGTCCTGCGGTCAAGATTCTGCACTCGCAGATGTAGCGGCGCGGCGTAGATTGCGGCATACATACAGATACGATCGATGGATGCATGCGCCTGCAGGAACTGATGTAGCTACTTGCGGCTCCGCGGTATGCGGGGCGTGATGAGGTAGTAGGTTCTACAGAACAGCTTCGGGACCGAAGACGCGGAGATCTGAGATCAACCCATCGACCGGGTCGAAGGATCAATTCGGTGTCTTGGGTACTTGGCGAGAGGGCGGAGCTTGTTGCAGTGGTAGTCTGAGCGGTCAAGACTTGCGGGTCGATTCGACCATGTGAGGATTAGGCCACGCTGCTCCGCAAGTCACATTCTGCAGCATGCCGTGTGCGAGTGCGCGCCGTCGTGGGAACGGCTTCGATATTCAGGTTCTTGGAACGATGCCGGGCAGATATCAAATTGTGCACGCGCGATCCTGCAGCTGCGCGGTAGAGGTGCATATACGAAGGTACCAGGATCACAGGCTTGTCAGATCTCGTAGGTTCCTGAGGCTATTCCGGGGCCTTCGCAGCCGCCAGACGGGCTCTCATGGCGCGCGGAACAAGCTACAATCAAGCCCTGCGTGTCCGGAAAAGCGCGAGCTACCTTGACTTGGTCGGACATGTATCCTGCAGTGCTGCCGCGTAGGCAAGATCAGGCTCTGGATCTTGCAGGTTTCTCTGGTCTCGCATAGCCCTTGCGGTTGCTGCGACTCCGGGGTCCTCTGGTACATGGGATTGGTCCTGAGGGATACTGCGTAGAACAGTGTCAGTGTCCAGATAGACCGCGAGACCTGCCGCGTGTTCAACACTACTGGTGCCTCCGCACAGCATAGGAAACGCTACATCTCTGGGGCTGATTGTCTTCCCTGGTTTTGGACGATTATTAGGCTCTTAGTTGATCTTGTACGTGCTGCATTCTTGCGTTTGTGCATCTTGCCTCCTCTTGGCGACATATCGTGTATTCTACATATGGTACATATAGTACATGGTCGTGAATGGTGTGGGCGTTGCTCGGGTCGCCTCGCCGCGCTCTTCTCCTCATGGAGCTCGTTCCTCGTGGAGCTCTTTCCTCGTGGAGCTCTTTCCCCGGGGAGCCTGTTCCTCGCTGCGCTCGTCTACTTCTGGCCCGGCAGCGGCAGCTGCGGCGCTGTGATCTCGCCGCCCTGCTGCTCCAGTCTCTTGATTGTCTGCTCCTTCTGGTAGTTGACGACGCGCTGTTTCTTGAAGTACTCGACCTGCACGCTCGTCAGCGGGGATCCAGTGAACATGCGCCATGGTCCTCGCAAGATGGCCGTCTGTTCAGTCCGTCAAGCCAAAGATGAACGTACCCAGCTGTGCGCGCAATTCTTCTCAAACTCCTTGTCAAACTGGCTGCAGAACGTCTCGGCCTTCTCGCGGCCGGACTTTGTGTTTATGCTGTCGAGGATGTTGTTCTTGTCCAGGCACTCGAAGAAGGAGTCGCGCGCTTCGTAGCACTTTTTGCGGTTCGTCCGCGACGGCGACTCGAAGGCGCCGCCGGACGTCTTCTTCACGCCGTCCGAGTCGGCGGAGGAGCTCGAGCTCCAGGGCAGCCAGGCCATGGTGGTGAGTGTGGGAGACGGAGGGCACGGAGCGGGAGTGAGGCAGTGGATGCTGGTGGGGGGTTAGAAAGCCGGCAATAGTGCTGCGACGGAGGGCAGGCGGTACGCACGGTATAGCGAAAGCCTGATGTGCTCGAGTGCTGTCTGGTGTCGCGCGCCCGAACAGAAATCGCCATGCTTAGCAAATCCTGAAGCTACCCCAGAATGACGCAGCGCACGGTCGGACTGGTCCAGGCAACATGGCAACAGCACCCTCAACACCAACACGCCCTCAACACTCCCCTCCCACATAATACCACCAACACCACATGTCATAACCCACGCCGCGCACCCGCGCACACACTCATGCCCCGCCGCCGCCGCCCGCCGCGCCCCGGCGCCCTCGCCGACCTGTCGCCCACGCGCATCGCGGCGCAAATCGTGCTCCTGCAGCTGGCCTACTACGCGTGCGCCGGCGTGCTCATCGTCTTCACCGCGCTGGTCGCCGGCAAGGAGATCAGTCTGGATCTGCTGCTGAACTGGGAGACGTTGCGGGGCGACACGACGGTTGGGTGGACGCTGGGGCTGGTCTGGATAATGAACAGCCTGACGAGGTACGCCCACAACACCCGTCACCCGTGCATCCCTTATGATTGTACTAATCCGCGCAGTGCCATCTTCATACTGCTCTTGATAGCGCGCAGCAAACTCGTCCTCGACTTCGCTCTCACCCTCCACGCCATCCACTTCCTCGTCACCTCCCTGTACACGCACGCCATCCCGTCGCACCTCTTCTGGTGGGCCCTGCAGACCGCCAGCGCGACCCTCATGACCAGCCTGGGCGTGTGGGCGTGCCAGTGGCGCGAGCTGCGGCCGATCAACTTCGGCGCGAAGAAACAACCTGCTGGCCGCGCTGACGAGGGCGTGGGGGAAGTCAGAGGTTCAGGGCGAGGGAGAGGGAGGGATGGGATGGGCGAGTATGAGATGGCTAGTTTGAGGGATGGCGAGGGAGATGACAACGTATGAGAGAGCTTTTCTGAGAAAAATACAGCATCACAGCACATGCTTCTCACGTCTCTCTGGCCCAAGACCGCATGGATGTGCAAAGACCGCATGAACGTGCAAAGCCACACCGCGTGCGACAATGAAGACGCTGCTGTGCTGTGTCGGCTAAGACTGCTGTCCGGCCTTCCAAGACGTGATCGAGAGTGACCGGCTCTGCACTTCGAGAGACACCGAGAAACTTGCACGCAAATGTGGGAGAGAAATTACTCCGAGCTATCTGCAAGGTCGCAAACAGTTCGGTTTGCTTGGTTCTGTTACCTAGACTCGTAGTTGTTTTCAAGTGGACTACACGTTCTCAGGGTCTGCGCTAAGCTATAAAAGTGCACCGTTGCACCACAAGATCCTGGTTAACTTCAACGCCAAACATTCGTCTCCGCCCACGTGCATCGCAAACATGATCGACCACTGATGAAAAAGTCTCGCTGACGGCACGCGACCAGCCTGACCACCATGGCGGGTGGCTATCTGAATCAGCTGTGGGATGATGAAGAACTGTCGCCAGACAGGCCGCAATATCTGCCTTTAGAAGAGACCTTCTCAGACGAAGTACCAGACTCGTCAAGGCCCCAGTCGCATAGACCGCAGTACCCGGTTCAGCTTCCTCACCCGCAGCAATACCTCCATCCCGAACAGCTTTTCCAGCAGCCAGCCCCACTCATCCCGCTCACCGCCGTCGAGGGCCTGCATGAGCCGTACACCAGCTCGACATTCCAGGACCCGTTCAACAGAGCCTTCATCAGCAACCAGCCTGTTGTCCACGAAGGCTACATCCCTGCGCCTGGCACTCCGGATGAGGATCTGTATCCCAACTTGCCCGACGGGTACCGTGACTCGCTGTTCCAGGACTCCGACGACAGCTCTGACGAAAGCGACTTTGAGCGCAGGCTCGCGGAAGCCGAGGAGCTGCGCGAGATCGAAGAGCGCGATGACTCGGAGGTCGATGCAAACTACTCCGAGGAGGACGCCGAGCAGGACGAGGGCGATCCGAACGAGATGGAGATCGACGAGAGCTACGTCGAAGAGCGCGCCAAGCCTAAGCGTGGCAGGGGGAGCGCGAGGGGGGCGAGAGGAGGGAGGCGAGGCAGGCCGCCTGGACGGGGCAAAGGCGGCTTTCACGGCCCTACAAGGAAGCAACTACGAGGAAAGAAGAACCCAGGACGTCCCAGCGGGAAGCGAGGACCTCGCCCGATTGCTGACCCGGGCCCGGAGTTCAGGAACCTCCAACGCGCCGCCAATGAGAGATTCATTGCCCGCGACTACCCTGCTGCTCTGGAGTATGGGCAGAAAGCTGTGCAGCTGAATCCTGAGATCTTCGATGCGCATAACATCGTCGCCGAGTCATACGCCGCCATGGGCGAGGAGCTCAAGTCGATCGAGTCCCTGATCATCGGTGCGCCCACAAAGCGCGACCCTGAGCTGTGGCACTTGATCATCGAGCGCATCAAGAGGCTTGACACGACGAACCACCCAACCTACACTGAGGAAGTCAAGACCGCCGTCGTCCTGCAGTGTTTGAAATCCATCATCGCCCTCGATGTCACCAACTACGAAGCGCGCAGTCTAAAGCTCGAGATCGAAGCCCGCCTGGGCCATGTGTCCAAGTGCGTGAATCTCGGCACGAAGATGCTGAAGACGCTCAGAGAGCAGAAACAGGACCCTGATACCGAGGTGCTCAAGATCATGGCTATGATGGGCACTTCCACGCCAAAGCAGACCAAACGCCATCTGGCCAAGATCATCGAGGAGTTCGATCAGGCTATCGAGATCTACACGGGTCCGACGAGAGACCCGAAGGCGAGCGACCTTGATTGGGAGCTGATCAACATCTACCTCGATCTCCTGGACAGGAGCGGCAGGTACGAGTATGCGCTGAAGCGTCTCAAGGATCTGTCGAGATGGAAGCAGGGCAGGCGGAACGAGACGTATTGGGATGAGCAGAAAGATGACCGCGAGTTCGACATCGAAGACATACCAAGGCGCGTTGAAGTCTTCGACTTCAAGCGCAAATCAAAGTCTGCAAAGTACGGAGAAACGCTTCCACTCGAGATCAGAGTCAAGATGGGGTTGTTCAGGCTACGCAGAAGCCCTGACGACTACGCGGAAGCCATGCACCATCTCGAGATGTTGGAGCCAGACGATAGGAGTCCGGACGCCCTCATGTGGGACTATCTCGATCTGTTTCGAGTCATCGCTGATGCTCTACACTCTACCGGCCACGATGCTGAGGCTTTGCGCTTCTATGAGCCGCTGCTCGAGAGCAATTCGAGTGAAATGAGCTTGATGAGCTATCTGGGACTCTTCACCGTCTACAAGAATCTCAACCGGCCCGAGAAAGCCCAACAGATCATACCGATCCTGGTCGGATGGACCGCAGACACTGTTGATGATCTCGCGGTACTGGCCAAGTTCTTCGAAGTGCAAGGCATGCCGGACGAGGCGATGGAACGTGCAGATGCATGCTACCGGAACCGCGGGCTCGTCAAACTGCGCAGAATTGGCTACTCGAGATTGCGGGAGATCAGAAGTCACTACGAAGACTGGCGAAGGAAGTCTCGCGGCAATCACGGCAAGAAGAAGAACGCGCTGAAGAAGCAACGGAAGCTAATGAAGAAGGCAATCGCAGCATTGGATGACGATGAAGATGATGAAGATGTCGACAAGGAGAGGCCGTCTCTTGGACCGCTCAAAGAGCGTCCCGCGAAAGGTCTGTTCCGTACAAGAAGGATTGCGCCCAAGGCTCCAAAGACGCAGACGTTTCTGCCATTCGACGCACAGCAAGGCTCGACCGCGAGCAAACCTCGTGCACCCGAGCCCAGCACCCTCGAAGGCACTGACGTGCCCATGGACGCCATCGACCACCGTCTCTTCCGCAAGAAGCTGCAGAAGCTCGCCGAGGACAACGCAGACGCCGTCACAGCAGCACGCGCCCAACACCGCGAGATTGTGGCGAGCTTTCAAACACTGGACGACATCTACGACTCCGCCGAGGCCGGCGACCAAGACTCGATACAGACCGTGTTCTCCATCACGCGCGAGCTGATCGAAGAATTTTCTTCCTTCGATCTCTTCTACGCCGACAAGAAGGAGGACTTCAAAGGCTACTTCCGCCGCATCGGCGGCGGCGAGATCTGGAAAGACTCGGCTCTTATGGTTCTCGCGGTGGCCGCGAATGCCGTCGAAGACGGTCACGTATCGCCCGAGCTGCGCGAGCGCCCCGACACACCACCCGCGGACTTCTGGTCCGTCCCGTTCGACGCCTGGTGCGACGCATTCGCGCGGTACGCGCTGCTGCAGGCCCGCACAGGCGACGACGCAGCCTTCTCCACGCTCGACGTAGCGCTGCAATCCAACGTCTTCAGCCGCTCACTGACCTACCACCGGCGTCTCGAGACGACGCGTCTCGCCGCCGCTCTCGCGCTCGACGACAGCAATCAAGCCTCGGCGAGTATCCGCTGGTTCCTGCGCGAGTTCCCCTTCGGCACCACCCTGTTCCGGCTGTACAGTGCTGTCAACAGACTCGTCTCCTTCCCCGAGGGCTACGCGACGGGCCCCGCGCACAAAGTGCTGATGCGGTACATCAAAACCATGGACTTTGCACTCCTCTCCGCAGACCAGCGAACATGGTACAACTTCCGGTCCAACGAGCGCGTGGGCTGGGGCCAGAACGGCGTCAACAGTAGCTCCCTCGACGCCGTCAAAGACCACGATCCCGCTCTATTCGCTCTGTACGCGCACGTCCTCATCTGCGGCGGCAGCTACATGGCGGCACTGAACTACTACTTCCGCGCCTTTGCGCTGACGCCAAACGATCCCGTGCTCAATCTGAGCATCGGCACCGCATACATCCAGCACGCTATGAAGCGGCTGAGCGAGAACAGACAGTTCCAGATCCAGCAGGGTCTGAGCTTCGTGTACAGGTACTTCGACCTGCGCGTCAAATCCGGCAAAGCGAGCCTGAAGCAGGAGGCCGAGTTCAACGTCGGGCGTGTGTGGCATGCGTTGGGGCTGGTCTCGCTTGCGCTGCCGGCCTACGGGAGATGCATCGGTCTGAGCGAGGCGGTGAGGCGGGAGGCCGACGCGGAGCGGCAGGCGAGAGAGGACAGAATGGAAGATGGCGGTGAGCAGGAGAATCAGCACGGGCAGTGGACGCACGAAGACTTCGCGGCCGAAGCTGCGTTCGCGATGCAGAGTATCTACGCGGTCGGCGGCAACTTCGAGGCTGCGCGCAAGGTCACAAGGGAGGTGCTAGTCATCGAGTAGACGGGCGCGGCGGGCTTGTAAGAAATGTACGTCTCGACATAGATGATAAGAACAATGAGTCAAGGTCAGAGATTCTGTCCACCACTGGTCCAGACGCACTCACGTGAACTACTGTCCCACAGCGCACGTTGACTAAAGATTGAGATACCGTCTGTCAGTGCAGCGTGCCAAAGTCCTTCGTCTCCATCCATACGCGCATATAAGCCTGGTGGTGAATATCATGCATCCATTCGGCGCCACTGTTCGAAAGAGCCTGTGCAAACGGTAGCGATGACTTCGATCCGTCGCCACTTTCCCATTGCTCGTTTCCTGGTGTCTCAACGCGTTGGTATCCCGCCCGATCGCAGTCTCTCTCGTCACCGCACTCTCTGACTGCGAAAGGCGTGTTCCAACCAAGACCGCGGCTCCGTCGAAAAGGGGCAATAATATTGCAACCCCCCTCCCGCTCGCCCCCACTCGATACCAACCCTTCAGTGAATATACCGGAACTCAGGATGCAGATGTCCCAGCCTCGCGACCTCGTCTGCGCGGCGGTCCAGCCGGTACGCTCTCGCGCCAGCCGCTCGCCTGCGGTTCTCTCTGGCCTGGTACAGCACGAGCGCAAGACTCGCGACGACGACTGAGACCGCGGTCGCCGTATTCAGCGCATTGCCGATTCTGTACCCGTTCCGCGCGTCGCTGCTGACGTAGCTCCACGTCGCGACGATCGAGCCTGGCGCAGCGTCAGCAAGGAACGCGTGTTGCAGTGCACCGCGACGCAAGAATCGGCGTACCTATGTTCGCGATCCCGGACACGGCCGCGTTCGCGACGTTCTTCACCGTGTCGGGCGCCGCGTTGGAAAGCGTCCACCCGATGACCAGCACGCCGAAGCCGTAGCCGCCCGCCGTGTTGAAGAAGATGGCGCCGAACCGCGCTGACGCGCTCCGCGAGCCGAGCCAGATCGCGTAGCCCACGACACACAGGCTGGCGCAGCAGGCGATCGCGATGCCGTGTCTGCGCGTCTTCATCGTCGCGTACGCCACGCCGAGGGCGAACGCCATGCCCACCAGCGGCGGCGCCGAGGAGAGGAGCTGGATCTGGATGAGCGACTTGGCGGGGAAGTTCAGGCGCAGGATGGTGGCGGTGAAGATGGAGAGGCCTTGGACGGTGATCTGGTTGCAAGTGTAGATCCAGGCGCCGGCGAGGACGTTGACGTTGAACACGCCGCGCTTGACCAGGGCCCAGGTTATGGTCTCTTTGTGTGTGGTGATGGCGGGCTGGTCGTGAAAGAGGCGAGCCAGGGCTAGTTTCCGCTCTGCTTCGTTGAATATGCGTGTGGTCGATGGATCGGCTGGGAAGAGCCACAGGGATACGATGCCAAAGCCGACTGTTATGATTCTGGGTTTAGTCAGTTGAAACATTGCCTCCCTCCGGATACCACGAAAGTAAGATTACCCTTCAACTAGAAAGATGACCCTCCAGGAAGTGACGCTTCCAATACTGCCCAAGCGCAGAAGACCCGATGCTAATAATCCCCCGAACCCACCAGCGAACCCTGCAGCTCCCAGCATGAAGAACGCTATCCGGGTCGTCACCTCGTGGCGGCGGTAGAAACGGGAGACGACGTAGCTACGAAACAGTGTCTCATTAGTTCTGCACTACATCATCATTAGAAGAAGGATAGTCACCTCAGGCCAGGGAATTGAAACGCCTCGGTCAGACCGAGAAGGATACGTATAGCGTAGAAACCTCCAGAGCCACGGATGAACGCCGTCGCAACAGTGACGACGCCAAAAGCAATGCAGCTCAGCGGCAGAACCACGAAGCCGAATCTCTTGACGCACAGCGAAGCGGGGATGTCGGCAAAGAAGTAAATAGCGTAGTACAAGCACGCGCCGATATTGAACCCGTACGTGCCCAAAGCAAGATCTTTGTCCATGCCGGCGATCCTGGCGTTTCCGAGATTCGTGCGGTCGAGAAAGGTGAAGAAGTACATCAGGAAGACCATGGGCAGGACGCGCAGGTCCTGCTTGCGCACGAGCTTGGATTCAAGAGAGCCATCGATGGGCACAACGTGGGCGTCAGCACTCTGAAGACCTCCAGGCTGGCCCGCCTCGGCATCGAGTGGGCCGACGAAATGCTCTTCGGTCTTTTCGAATGCTCTCCCCATGCTGAAATCCGTGTGTTGATCTGGAGAGTTCGGACAGAGCGTCAAATGTGGGAGACGTGCGGTTCGCGGGGGGCTTAAGTATGATCCCTTCGTCTGACAACGTCTGCAACCTTGCAGTCTTGTGGCCTTGGCTGCACGCACTGCATCGTGGCAGCTTCCTCAAGGTGGGCGAGAATGGCGGAGCACTCCTTCGCAAGGGATCATGTAGATCTTGCGCTTGGCATTAGCAGCATGGTAGCGGTCCGCAACAGATTTTGGCAAAGTGTTGTGGTATTTGGTGGCGATTGGCTGGCGAAGGGAGTAATCGAAGGCTGCTCGTGGCTGCATCTGTCTGTCGTACGCTGTCTTGAGAGTATCTATGCAGTCAGCAATCGGGGATCGTCCGCGCGTTGGCAGATAAGCCAATGGGTCAGTATCGAGCCAATGGTATCTGCGGTTGCTCGCGCAAATCCCGTTTCGTCCTCAGGAGCAGGGCATGTGCATTAACGTATACCGCTTTCACCCAATCGTTGCAGCGACGATAGCGCGACTTGTATCATGTGATGCGACAAGAACCTAATAAGGGATCATTCCAATATCAAGTCGTCAACTTTACAGATCTGTCTTAACGAGCGTGCTTGACCATGATGCTTTTTGTGTAGGAACAGTCCTTAAGATTGATGTACGAGCAAAGTGGGGGAGGCGAAGTGATGGTTCGATTTGTTGAGTAAACAAAGACTAGGGCCAAACAGGGAGACACCGCCTTCGCTAGGAGTTAGGTGCGACGGCGCATAGAACAAGTACAAAAGTTGAATCAAAACTAGTATGAGGGAAGGGATCCAGCTCGGTCAGCAGCATACTTCTGTGCCGATTGCGTATTAGTCTGCTAACAACAATGCGTTGGCATTTACGAGTTGCTACAAGATTGCTGCAGGAAATAAGTAGTTTCGGCTTTGGTGCTGTATGGAACCGCGCCATCTCGTGAGAATTACGTCGTAGATTCTGTGCCTACCATAGAAAAGACGGAGTATGGACTGAATGAGGGATATAAGACGCACAAAACCGACAGGGTAGGTGCGTGGAGAATTGGAAGGATGGTTAGCCACGGTGCGCGAAACGGAGTTGTGTTGTGTTGGGAATTATGAGGGTGACCAAAATCGCGACGTTTTGAGTGGATGGGCATCTGTTGTTTGTTGGCGTGAGCGAACGTGGTGTGCTTGCCTCGATCGTTGTGGTCATGGGATTGGTGAAGATGTGTTGGGTAAGCATTCCATGACCTTGTCAGCCGACGTAAGGACAATTTGGACGGACCCAACTTGTGTCATTGGAACAGGATTGGAGCCTCGCGTGCCTGCTGTGAAGTGGGAATGTTACGATCAATGCCGCTTTGACTGACTTCGACGTGGGATTGCCAGGTATATGGGTACCAAGCTAGCGTCAGGGAGCTTCCCATTGCGAATGCAGGTTCTCGCACCATGTGTATCGAGCTCGCGACCACGTACGGTTGCGGCCATCGCGGATAGCATCCTATATCGTGTGAGAGTCAGGAGTGTACGGACGAAGAGCACACTGCTGTGAAAAACAAGGATGACTGCACGGATTGTACGCGAAATGCCATGCGACAATTTCGTGAAAAGCGCGACTCGGCGAAGAAAGGTGTGATGAGGCGACGTGAGGGGCGCGACAAGGCGGAAGAAATGATGAAGAAGCTGCAAGCGTCAGCTGGGACGTTGTCCAATAAGCAAAAACCCTCGAGAAGAGGCACTGAAATCCACAGGGACCATGTAGGTATCGACTTCAAGACACAGTACGCCTGTGGGGTTGAAATTGTAGTAGACTGCAGAGCACTGAGCGGCGCCGTTTGCTTCAAGCAAAGGTCGCAACCAACGCAAAGGATTGTTGCCTGGCTGGCCAGGCTCGACAACACGAGCAGCACGCTGCTACTGCAGCAATGTTTCGACAACAAAAGGCGACGGATGAGGAACGAGTAGCGGATCTGGAACATAAGGTTGAAGCTTATGAAAGAGACCTGATCTTGACAATCGAAGAGCGTGATGACCTGCTCGAGCGAATGGAAGACGAAGGTACCCGAAAGGTCAAGGATCCCGGGTATCGAAGCAATCTTGAAGAAAATCTGTAGATCGCCATGCTGGAGTACCACGACTTGAGTAGGAACCTCAAAAAGAACAAAGAAAAAGATACAGCCATAGCAGCACTTTTAACGTTCGCAATGGTACACAACGAAGGCACTGCGACAGCTCAGAATCAAGGTCCAGACGATCCATCTGCCGATACTGACCATGCATGGCTGGCGTCAGATGAGGAGAATGTGGAGATAGCGCCCTGGACGAACAATGGGGAAGCCGCCTTGTCCTTGTCGAGCAATGTCCGTTTTCCAGCCATGCCTGGCGCATTGGTATCTGGAGAGGTGGAGTCATGTGACCTGGAGCAGTCTCCCGTTACCGAAACCGAGGGTACTCACCCATGCTCAACTGCCGTGAAGGAGCCAGACAATACAGGAACGCCATCGAAGCCATCGAAGCCAACCAAGCTGTCTGTTGCACACTCGCCGCCGGAATATTCGCCGGTGAGACCAGCCGGTTTGGGTGTTGTATTGCAAGAGCGGAAGGGAAGGCTTGCATGAGGCTTCGTACAGCGCTAGCAGTCTGGAGCGAAGTGATAGTGCAATCCATTTGGTGTCGATGTTGTGTTGATGTTTTGCAGTCTGTTTTGCGAAGGAGACACCAATTCGATGATGGAGCCTTCCTCGCACGGTCCACCGACCCCAGAAGTCCGTTCCTGCCGCGCCTCAGCAACTGACAGCCTTGATACAGCAATACCGTGACACAAAATGCGACCATGCGACAGGCCATCTCTCATGCGTTATCGACTGCATCAAGAAATTATGCATAATCGCGCGGCTATCCGGCAGCCTTGCTCGATCGAAGTCTGAATGTTGGCCACGACGCCGAAATAAGGCCCTTCGATTCTCAGTGACCCACAAAACTCCTCATCAAGACTTCGCATTCGACCGCGTCGGCGCCTACACCATCCACAACAAGTAATGTTGGAGTGCCTCCAGTTTTCAACATCATATTCATCTGATTGTTTCCAGCCAGCTGATACAGCAAGCGTCGAATCCATCTGCCGAAATCGCTACTTCTACCGACGCCGAAAGTCGTTCCCGCATTGCCAAGCAGAGGCGTCGAAATGATCAAGTCTTGGGCCGCCACCCATGCTTCGCAGCGAGTCAATCCATGCGAGCCAAGCAACTGCCCCGCAAAGTGCTCAGCCAAGCAGAGCGCCGTTTTATGCTGGCGGCGTCCGCTGCAGGTCTTGTATGGACTCGGTAAGCATCTGCACGGTGGAAAGCCCCTGCTCAGACGCACTCCTATGCCGCGGAAGATGTGACCTTTGGAGCTAGTCGTGGCCCGAATTGATCCTTTCTGCCTCAGAACAACTGCCGAATATTTCATCCAGTTTCTTGCGCACGCAGTGATTACGCTCAGCGTCTTGTGGAGGCAGGCCGTAACGGACAGCCCTTCTTATATGGACTGTGCTCTTCCCCAGATTGTTTACCCCAGACTGACGGCTTCCACCCCTGACTCTACTGAACCGTGTGGGGCCACAGCGATAGCGGAGGAGTTTTCACAGATTTTGATTGACCGTCCTCCACCTCAGTCACTCAACCATCTTCACTAACATGGCGTCCTACGAAGAGAAGGGCCAGTCTGTCCTATGTATGTCCAACCTCACGACTGTTCGTGTGACACGCGCTAACATCGAAGCTCAAGACGAGGGCGGAGTCACGTCCCCCAGCGACCGTTCCACGGATGAATTCACATGGACTGAAGAGGAGGAGACAGCAGTACGACGCAAGCTTGACAGAGTCATCGTACCATTGACAACTTTCCTCTACCTGCTGTGTTTCCTCGATCGTACCAACGTCGGCAATGCGCGTATTCAGGGTATGGCGAGGGACCTCAAGCTCGTCGGCTACCGCTTCAACTGGGTCACCTCCATCTTCTACATCGTCTACATGTTCGTCGAGGTGCCTAGCAACATTCTGTTGAAGAAGATCGGCCCAAAGTGGTACCTTCCGCTACTTGTCGTTGGTTTCGGCTTCGTCTCGCTCTGCACAGCTTTCGTCCACAGCTTCGAGGGCCTCCTGGCCGCGCGCGCTATGCTTGGCGTTTTTGAGGGCGGTGTCATGCCTGGTCTTGCATTCTTTATCACTTGCTTTTACAAGCGCAACGAGCTTTTGTTCCGCATTGGCATCTACGTCTCAGCTGCCAGTATGGCTGGCGCTTTTGGTGGTCTCTTGGCTACAGGGTACGTCGTTGTTGTCCAATCCGTCGGAACAATCTAACAGCTGCGTGCAGATTGGCCCGCATCCCTGAATGGGGCATCGCTTCTATGAGAATTCACGAGTGGCGCAACATCTTTTTCTTCGAAGGCCTCTTCACCGTCTTCGTCGGTTTGGCCGCGCCCTTCGTGATGCCAACAAGCCCAAGGGATTGCTATTTCTTGAACGAACGAGAGCGAAGGATTGCTTACGAGCGTCTGATCTCGAAGACTGGCGCCGGTGAGCATGAGAAGATCCGACCTCGCCACGTGAAGCGCGCGGTGTTCAACATCACCAACTACATCTGCGCTTTTGGGTTCTTCTGTATCAACATCACCGTCCAGGGTATCTCTGTGTTCATGGTCAGTCCTCGTCCGCCCACGCCGCAACTAGTGCTGACTGCCTGCTAGCCTACTATCCTTAACGATCTTGGCTGGACCGCCACCAAAGCTCAGCTCTATTCCGTTCCTCCCTACGTTTGCGCTTGTCTCGTTGCCATCGCCATCGCTTTCATCAGCGACAAGACCAACCGCCGCGGTATTTATCTTGCCATCTTCGCGATTCCTGCAATTGCAGGTTTTTCTATCATGCGATGGGTCTCTGACCCCAACGTCCGTTACGGAGGTATCTTCTTGATCACGATTGGCGCTTTCCCTGGAGGTCCCGGCTTCCTCACGTGGGCGACCAACAATGCTGGCAACCCATCTATTCGCGCTATTTCCACGGCATACGTTGTCACGCTCGGCACAGCTGGTGGTGTCCTCTCAACATGGACATATGTTGCAAAGGACGCGCCAAAGTACCACACCGGTCACACGATCAACTTGGTGGGACAGATCTGCGTCTTGATCTTGGCCGTCACTGGCATTCTCTACTCGAAGTGGGAGAACAGACAACGCAACTTGGGAAAACGCGACCACAGACTCAATGGCTTGAACGAGGAAGAGATCAGAGATCTCGGCTACCGTCACCCGGAGTTCCGCTACATCCACTAGGCGATGAACTTATGTTCGGAGAGACTGGGAGCCTGGAATGGCCACTTTTAATATTTAACAGCGTTTCCATTGACTCAACTCATGGATCGAATCGAATCTGTTCGGCTCAACTGTCAGCTTCTCATGTTATGTGATGTGCATTCAAGCGATGACGTGATGCCGACCCAGCATGACATGCATAAACCTCATCGACTAATATCGTACAAGCGCCTCTCGCAGCGTCGTTAGACCGTTGAGAAGACTCGCGGTGATCCGCTGGTTGAGAAACAGTCGTTTGTAAGCTCATACGTAACTATCCCGTTGCTGACATAGCGTGGTGTTTCTAACTGCCCCGCATTTTCTGGCTCCACTCCATGCTCATACGCGCCCTACATGTTGAGCCTCACAATCCCGAGATTATAAAACCAGCCGGAATACCCAGAAGACTCCCCAATAACTATCTGCTGGTATTTATCGACCATCATGGCCTCTGAAACTTCCAAGAAAGTGCTGATCTTTGGCGCAACTGGCGTGATCGGCAAATACATCATCCAGGAGGTAGTCAATGCTAAGTCGTCATTCGATAAGATCGGTCTTTTCACCTCGCCTGAGACCGCAAGAAACAAGTCAGACGAGATCAATGGCTGGGAACAGGAGGGCGTCGATATTAATATTGGTGACGTGAACTCTGAGGAGGACGTGAAGAAGGCCTGCAAAGGTATGCCAGCGTCACCACTTGGGAGCCTTTCATCGTACTAACCAACCTTCAGGCTACGACACTGTCATTTCCGCCCTCGGTCGCAACGCAATCCTCACCCAGATCCCTCTTCTCAAGCTCGCCGAAGCCTCATCCTCGATCAAGTACTTCTACCCCTCCGAGTACGGGACAGACATTGAATACGGTCCCGCATCACCCACTGAGAAGCCCCACCAGCTTAAGTTGCAAGTACGCAAGTACATCCGTGAGAGCACCAAGAAGCTCAGAATTACCTACCTTGTCACGGGACCATACTCTGATCTGTTCATCGCGCCGAACAAGGACCCGCGTATTGGCTCATTCGATCCCAATGGCAAGAAGGCGACGTTACTTGGCACCGGTGATGAGAAAGTGAGTTTCACGACGATGCGCGATGTCGGTAGATTGCTCGTTGCTGCTCTCAAGACGCCTACCAATTCGTCAGAGAGGGTCTTGAAAGTCAATTCTTTCACGGCCACGGGCAAAGAGACGGTCGCCGAATTTGAGAAGCAGACTGGTTCCAAGTGGGACGTTTCCTACACCCCGTTGGACGAGCTAAAGAAGCTGGAGGAACAGGCTTGGGAAGAAGACTGGCCGTCGAAGACACCACTTACACTGCGACGTATCTGGACCGAGGGTGGGACGTTGTATGACAGCAGGAGCAACGGGAAGATCAATTTTGATGATGGTCTGGACACACTGACGGATCAGGTCAAGAACACGATTGCGAAACACGGCTAGTAACAGCATGAACAAATGCAGTATGTATCCAAACATTGAAATTTCCAGTCGGAATTGAGTCTATCGCCCAACATACTTCAGCTCCAGCCATCTCGCAGGCGGATACACAATCATCGTCAGCCCACAAGCAACCGGCAATCCCAAGTCCGCACCATTGCCCACAAGCGCCGCGATCGGCCCAGTGAAGTACGTCTGATACATACACACAACCGCACCAGCCCAGCCGATAATGAAAGCCAATAGCGCAGCGAATCCATGTGGAAGCAAATCCCTATGGTTCCAGATCTCCCAGTCAAAGTCACCCTTGCGAAAGACGAACTCATCCTGGATCGTCATCGTGATCCAGATAATCGTCCAATAGCCGATCAAGCTTAGCCAGTTGATGAAGATGTCGAACAGCGAGTCACGCCCGGCAATCGCGACGACGGTGAATACGATGCAGGTAAATGTGCTCCAAATTGGGCGGGGGATATTTGCCCACGGTGCACCGAGTTGTTGCCAGTTGAGTGCTGCGGCGTAAGTTCCGGGAATATTGTTGGCTGCGATGCATACAGCGAGAATGATGCAGCAGAGATTGCCAAAAGCGTTTAGCGGGCTGAAGGCCTCGACGACTAAAGCACCGATGCCGTGATTTTCGAATGCCTGCTCCCAGTTCGGATTGAGGAGTAGACCAGAGCCGAGGCCGATACCGAGGAATTCGATGAGAAGCTTGCCGCTCGTGATGCCACATGTTGTTGCTGCGAAGGTACCCCATCGCTTAGTGGTCTTCGGATAGTATACGACGTAATCGGCGGATGCGGATGACCAGCTGAGTGGCCCGGAAGCGACGAGGAAGAAGTAGGAGAGGCGATTGCCGTGGAGTACTGCGCCAGTGCCTCGCGAGGCTGTGTTGGTGTCGAAGTGTGGGCCAGCGACGCCAATGAGCACGAACAGGACAAGAACCGTAGGCGCCCACACGAACTGCTCGAACTTGTAGAACCATCTGAAGGGTTGTCAGCAGAGGTCAAGATCTGTCTGTGAGTGACTCACTTGATACCAAAGGTTACCACGACCCATGTGATAACTGCCACAATAATGATCCCAACGATGACAGACATACCGCCGCCATTGACAGCGGACAGCAGTAAGCCGCCGACCAAGCAGTCAATGAGTCCATAGCCAATCTCGATGGCTAGATTGAGAATAACGCAAAGCTTTGACGGCCACCATCCCATCGTGTACTTGGCGACATTGAGTGTGCGAAGACCGGACCGAGGGCCAAACGTCGAGATGTAACCGGTGCAGACTGAGCCAAAAATTGTGCCGAACATGCAGATGAGGATCGAATCTGTTAAGCCTAGGCCATAGCTGACGGGGCCAAGTACACCCAATGTCAATTGATTCGCAGTGCAGTTCATCGAAAACCAACTGTCGTACTGTCAGTAGTGTGAGGTTGGCAGAATACCACTGGATTACTTACATGGTGAACATATGTACATAATCCTCCAGAGACATATCTCGTTCGCGTATCTCCTCTGGGATCCTCTCAATTCCTCTTGCCTCGACACCACATACCGCATCGAGTTTGTTGCAAAAACGCTGAAGAGCATTGACTGGTTCGCTGATGCCGATTTCGACAGTGGACGGTGAGTGATGGGTCGATGCATCGGCTTTCTCCAGGTCGGTCATCTTCTCTGACATGGCGAGATTTGGTGCTTTGTTCTCTATAATGACTTCCAATCTCGACGTCTGTCGTTGCTGGTATTCGAGATGACTTGGAATGTGGATTCGACGTGTTCAAGTCCGCAGTCAAAGGAACACCTCTGGAAAGAAAATTTCAGAAGACTGGGACTAGACAAGACGCCAAGTGCCATATTATATACCAGACTGACACTTTCCCCATACCTCGGCGTATGTCCGCGCGGCCGCCTGCCTATCTCTTCATAGCATGGTCTTACGGGAGTGGGATAAAATAGCCAACTCCAGGCCTACTCTATCTCCTAGATTGTGATCTATCTCCTCTTTTTCCAACAGCGCTTCTTCACCTGGGACCAACAAGGATGATCCACCAAGTCCTTGGCAAACGGAAGATAGTGGTGGAGCTTTCGAAGTCGCGGGGGCGGCTCAGAATGCGTAGCGGGCCGTTCCTTGGCCTTGACCAATCGCAGTGTGACATCAGAGCCGCCCACTCTTGGGTGAATGCTCCCACTCTCGAACGCGGCGTGGATACTCGGCCGAAATATGACCTTCGGGCATTTGTACACACGTGTTCTGAGGTTAGTTTTCTTCTCGCGAAATACAATCAGAGGGGAATGAAATCCATTGTCTACTCTCTAGCGTGAGTCTACGAAATTTATCAGTACATTGGAAATCAGACTACATTAGCGGTACGAGCCTTTCAGTTCGATTACTCGAGCTCGATCAGAAGTTTGGTCCCGCTAACGCCGGCCTTCGAAAGGCTCAATGCCTCTTGGACGTATTCCAGGCCCTTGCCGACGATAGTAGGTGGTGGCAAGCACTTGATTTTGCCAAATTTCAGGGCAGCTCCGACATATGCTCGCCACATAGAATCCGTAATCTCGTTGAAGCCGCCAGACCAGACCATACCGACCTCCACGTTATCCGGTACCACCTCTTCACCCATGTGAGGATGAGTGAGCGCAAGGTGTCCTCCACCAAGGTGCTCGAGGATGTTCAAATCAATATTGATGGTGTCCGGGAGCGAGATGGCATCGACGATACCCACAAACTCGCCGCTTGACTTGCGCACCGCCTCAACAACTCGGTCGACCAGAATTAGATCTTTATGATCGATGCACTGGGCCGCTCCGCTCTCCTTCGCCAAAGCGAAGTTCTTTGCGCCAACGATGGAGATGACGTGAATTCCAGAACTTGCTGCGAGCTGAGTGGTCACAGAACCGACAGAAGAAGAGCCTCCGTAGATGACGATCGTCTTTCCCGCAGAAAGTTTTACTGTGTCCTTGAAAGAAGGACAAGGCAATGCGAGAACTGGGGTAAAGATGCCGGGCAAGAAGTCGGGAAGCGGGTTACGGCGGTCGAAGAACAGAGCACACATGGCTGTCTCAAGTGCCATCGGGAGTACGACGCCATCTTTGTAAGGAATAGAGGGAGGAAGCTGAGCCGCTTTGTTCACCGAAAGGACAGTATAGAGTTGGAAAGCGCCGTCTTGAGGGCGACCGCTCCAGAGAGTGATGGCGTGACTGTCGGGCCAGGAGTTAGTGCAAAGACATTCGGCTTCTACAGTGACCAACTTACCCAATGACACGATCGCCAATTTTAAAGAGATCAACGCCAGGGCCGGTTTCATACACTTCGCCGGCCACATCGCAGCCGACTACGGCAGGCCATTGCTTAATGAACATGCCGCTGTCAGTCATGTGCCAGTCAACGGGATTGATGGCAATGGCAGCGTTGCGGACTACTATCTCTTCATGTCCAGCTTTGGGGAAGGGGGCATCTCGAACAACCAATGGTCACCCAGGCTTGTCGAGGTAAGCGGCCTTATTCTGCGGAATTGAGCCCATGGTTGTTGCGTGAGCGATTTTGATTGTATGAAAGTTTCGTTGATTTGTTTGCTTGATAGTGATGGTAAGTATAGCGATGGAAATGCGCTTGACTTATATGCAGCGCAGGAGGCATTCGATGCTCATGCAAAGATCAAGAGGATCACAAAGCAGAACGGACAAACGCGGATTGAAAACATAAGATCCGTGTACAGAAGGCACGGTTCCTGCTAGCTTACACAATCGCAAGTGCTGCATTTTGCAGCATCTTGTAAGTTGCACCTACCTGGGCTAGATAGGACCATGTTCATACCAAGAGCGTATGCAAGCCTAACAGGAATCAATGCGGATGCGGTATGAAAGACCGAAGCTTTGTCATTATCGCGATGCGTGTTTAGGCCGCACCTCAAGATACGAATAACGTAGTAGAGAGACGAGATGTGGTTAGGTAAGCAGGGCACGCACGGAGAACGGCAGGTGCGATTCCTGAGGGAAGAACGCCATGTGTGGTTCTCTTGGTCTGTGCGCGCCTCTTCGACCGCGTCTGAACGCGCCCCCACCTCATCCATCATCTGGGAGGTATTCAGCGCTTTCATTATAACTCTTCGTATCCGAAGATGCCAACACATACTCACCCTCAATTATGCCACCGGTACGCCTTGGTCCTAATGACCTGTTGGAGTACGATGTCACCCACAGCGTGATCGTCTGTCGCGAATGCCAGTACGCTATCCAGAAGAGCGCTCTGCAAAGCCACCTTCTTCGACACAAAATCTTCCGCCATGAAAGACACAGTCTACTGAGTCTGATCTCTCAACTTGAGATTCTCGAGCCGGAGGATGTCCCTCTGCCACCACCCACCAGCAAGCCAATTGCGGCCTTACCAGTCATCTCTGGCTTTCGCTGTGGTGTAGGGCCCTGCGAAAGCCTGTGTGCAAGCTCGAAGAGAATGAGACGACACCAACTGGAATGCCACGATTTGACAGAGTCCGAGGCCGATGGAGCAGATTTCATGGTGCGCCCCGTCAGCCTTCAAACGTTCTTCCGCGGTACCAAGATCAGGTACTTCGAAGTCGCAGGGCCTGCAACGAGGGTATCAAAAATCCAACCTACGAGCGTGGAGGCAGTCAATATAGGCAAAGTTGAGCAATCGCCTCAGATGTTTGAAGCGTCCGCGACATCGTTGGCTGCTGTGCGGGGTATCGACCTGCATCAAATGGGCTATCTTCATCACTTTCTCTTGGATACGAGCCTGACTCTGCCCGTAGTCGATCCAGAGAATTCATTGTATTGGCATCACGAATTCGTAGCCCAAGCTCTTCAGCAAGAGTGGTTGATGGCTGGCTTGCTGGCGCTCGCTGCTTCACACAAAGCGACACTTGCTCATGCAACGTCCATTGCTACAGCTCATCACGAGCGATCCCTGAGTCTCTTTAAAGACTATCAGGAAGGGTTGGAAGTTCATCTGGCAAGCCAAGCGAGGACAAGCGTCTGGCCAGTAGACGGTAGCCCAGAGATCGTCACATCACCGCACCTCACTATGGTTCGAGGCAAGCCGACTCCACGCCATGTCGTACTGAAACAGCTGGCTTCTGTCATATCGTGCGCACACGCGTTGTTCCCGTTCGGAAACATTCGATTAAGCACCCTGGAGGCACTCATCACATCCATCCGCGGGCTCGGCGCAGAGGACGTAGTCAGCAAGATCAGAAAAGACGATGCCTTTGGTCGTGCGGCTGAACTTATGGAGATGGAGCATAGTGACCGCGACCCGGTTCTAGCAAAGCTACTCGCACATATCAGTTCTCTGCCTAGTCGGATGGCTGATCCACTCGGCCGCCCTCAGGGCCCTGAGGGTGTCCGGCACCTCATCGTTGCGCTCTCGTCAATAGCGACGCTCATAGACAGTTGCTTAGCAGGTTTTGAATCCGAGACCGATGAAGGTACCCTCTCGGCCATGGCAACATGGTTGGCGGAGGCGTCAGATGACTTTAATGACATGATGGCTCACAACAATCCAGCTGCTCTGATAGTTTTAGCGCACTGGGCTGGATCGCTAGTCAAAAGAGTGGAAGAGAATGGATGCTGGTTCCTGAAGGGGGCAAGCGAATTCATTTTGACTGGAGTCAGAGCAAGGTTGCTAGAGGAGCCCGCGATTCTTGAGCTTGTAGATGGATTGTGAACCGCATCTGGATACCTCTGTCAGACTTCCGAAATCAAGCTTTATGCGACCACTTTCGAGATCGATCATAAGGAACATCTATGGCCTCCACCAAGATTCGGTCGAGGGAGATTTGGCTGCAGCCCGAGCTGCTTGTCCATACATTGCTCTAGCCTCGTGATGCACTACCTGTGGTTCTGTTGCTGCGATCGCAGGTCATGTCTTTGGATTACAGCAGCCGTTATCATAGCTCACCACTAACCCACTCGTGAGGGCTGCGCCTGACCGCGGCCACGCAGAGGGCTTATACGGATCGGAGCCTGCGCTGATCTGTTCTTCTTGAAGCGGCGGTTGCGGCTATGCTGCGCGAATGTCATCATGTTATTGGGTGTGGGCGCTTGCATAGCCCGCGTGGCTTGCATACACAGCCCAACGCAAATCAGGTTCGGGAAACCATATGATCCCACTCAGAGCCCAAGGGTGTTGAGCTATCGGTCTCCGCACTCATACACCCAAGTGACGTGACATAGAAACATGGTACAGCGATGAGCGTATCCATTGGCATGAGCTTCGGTAAGCCACGCTTTCTGTACGTCTCACACACGCGCTTTGCAGAAGCTGAGATTGCAGGTGATTTAGTCGCTGCAGTCAAGCTTGCTAAACACGCTGTCGCCTCTGTGAAATCTAGCGGTGGAGCAGTTGAAGATTACTTGCACACAGTAACGCGTCTCGACGTCAAATTAGCTACTTTGCAAACGATAAGCCAAGGCGATAGCCTTGTTGGTAATTCAGCATCCGGAAATGCAATCAGAAGTCTGACAGCGTCCATTGCGGCAGAGGTGAATGATCTTCTTACGCATGTTCGTCGTAATGAAGAGCATCTGAGTGTTAATGCTTCATCGTCCTCGCTCAAGAACATCGCTGCTAGAGTCAGATGGGGCGCACACGAGTCCAAGCATGTTTCAGATAAGCAGCGGGCTCTTATTGATGACCTGGCCATTGTTGAGTTGTTGTTCAATGTCAATACAAGGTATAGTATTCATCCCAGATGCAAAGCGACTGTAGGCTGACTTCAGAGCGCGCGTTTGGCAACAATCGAGCACAATGGTCTTGAAACACTCAAGAGGAATGATCAACAGGTTCAGCAACTAATCGGACTTCAGGCTACCTTGGATCAACTGAGTACCAATCAAAGCCTACTCCAAGCCGCTGTATTGGACTTCCCCGATCTACTTAAGTCTATGCAAGTAACGAGCCGAAGAATGTTTGATATGACAGAACCGCAGATCTCATCATCTCAACAGCCCACGGCTTCTTTAGATGCTTTGCTTGCGTGCACGCACACTGCAATGGCTGCTTCTCATCCTGGAAATCACCAGACAACGCTCCCGAGCCATTATGGTCATGGTGCCGCCATAGCCGCAGACATAAACGCAGACTCCAACGCGGAATTGGGACCAGTAGACCTCATAATGACGGGATCTCGACAACTCGTCACTGGCTTCTTGACCCTCCTAATCGAGCTATTCAAGGCCATCATCCGTTCTATCACGCCACTAGCCCATCTAATGCCATCGCTTGCAATGTACATGCGAGTCATGCAAGCGATTCCAACTACCATCTCATTCATGCTGTCAGACAACATTCACTTCGTCGACGCACTCGGCACAAAGCACTCTCTACCTTTCCAGAACGTGAGAGGCTGGAGCACCTTTCAGAACATGTTGAGCGCGCATTTCTGCGATCGACCTGGAGCTGACAAAGTGGCAGCCGGGCAGTTCCGAATATGGAAGGCTGCTACTCAAGAGTCTGTCTTAGACGAAGCCACATGGGCTGAAACACTCGAGCCAGGTGATCGTTTGGTCATGTCTATTGAGATATCGAAGATGCATCGCACTCCTCGTCGAGGGTACTGTCTACGTGCAAACTGCAAAGGCGTTCTGCGAAATGCAAGATCTGGAGGGCTGGAATGTTCACTGTGTAAATTGTATTGCCACGAGGAACATTTACGCACTCGGCGTCGGACGCCTCCGGTCTGTGGCCCACAAGATTGGAAAGCAGAGGTTGCAAAAACGCACGCGTTGCTGGAAAAGCAAGGTTGGTCAAAGACTGCTCGTGGTGCTTGGGTTGCTTCCAGCAACGAGGACAGCAAATCTTCGCCGTCTCCCTCGAGACCAGACTGGGAATCAAATGAGTTGCTCAAGCGAGGAATAAGGTCAAAGCTCGCTGAATGTCTTGCAGAGAGCAGAGAGCGTGCACAGAGGCGAGAGCAAGGAGGCTGGTTGATAAAGAGCCGGGATCTCGCTCGAATTCATCAAGCCATGGCGCAACAGTTGGAACGGGAGGCGGCAGAAAAAGAAGACAGGGACTTATTGCTGTTCGTTCGCGTCCACATTGGTGCTGATGTGTACAAGCCGGCCGTCAGCGATGTTGGTTACGGACAGGTTGATTTTCAGGTGCAGAAGAGTCCAACAGCAATGTCTGCAAATTTGGCAGCTTCTGGTCCTACCCCATCCTTGGGAAGGATTGTGCCCAGGCAGTATCGTCGATCACTCGTCGACATAGTGATGGAAGACGACAGTACGTGGGCGGCGACATCCATTGTAAGTGCTATTCACAACGGTGCCGAAGTCGACTTTGCGGATCCCTGTTACGGAACTGCATTGCAAGCTGCCGCAGTTATTGGCTGTATAGTCAAAACTTCGATCCTCCTTGAGCATGGGGCGGATCCACTTGCGTACTCGCTGGCACATCAATCGGCTATTCACGCGGCAGCCATCTACAATCACGCCAAAGTGCTTGCGATGCTTCTGAAAAGCTGTCAAGTGGGCATAAATTTCGATGCCACAAGCCGCGACGACGTTCATAGGATATTGTTATTCCGGAGCACCTGTAATTCTGCTTTGCAAGCTGCTACACTTCGTGCCTGTAGAGAAGCGGTTCTCACATTGCTAGGTTACGCAGAGGAAGTGCACTTGGAAGCAGCATTGGCTTCAGGCGATGAGTCAATCATGGGAATGATAATGGGCGAAGCTCAAAGAAGTGGTGATGTTACGATAGACGAATGTGTGGATCTGGTCCGGAGTGGTCCTAACCGCATCGGAATGGGAACTTCAGAAAGGACGTGGGAAATGGGCGTTCGTTACAAAGGGATGGAAATCCATCTGTAGACATTAATGACTTCTTGCTAAGCCAGCGCTGCTCAAGTGGTTCCAGAATGATAGAACTGGACTCCAAAAAGAAAGCACACAAAACGAGTCGATTACTTGAGTATGCCCTCGCTTGATTCGTAGAGATCGTGAAAGTCAATATTAATGCCAATTTGAGCTGCTGTTCCATTTCGACCTCAAAAGGCAGCCTGCAATTAGTTTGCTCATCGATGAACTGCAAGCTATAAACAAACAAGGACTCGGACGATGCTTTGGATGCCTCCCGGCTACTCTGTTAAGCGTTGCGTAGAGGGCGTTCTGAAACTTCACGACGTTGACCTAGCTGCTATCTCCGCTTCCGTTTCCGCGGATGCGGTCCGTCCGGCCGATCTGCCGTTCCGCACGACACCATTATGCCACCGGTCCATTTTCGCGGACCCTTCTTGCGTCTGATGTTCCGCGGCTGAGCGCAGTGTTCTACAGTTTTGTAGCAAGGTGTGGGAAGTTGCGATTTTGGGTATGCAAGTTGGAAGAAAGGTCAAATTAGCGCCAGTGCGCAGCATCGATTCCATGCAACAGTACCAGAAACGCCACCATGCAGATCGTAACACATCAACATCCTCCGGAGCTTACAGCTTCAACCCCTCCAGCGCCTCATCAAGGCCATCAACCACCTTTTCACCTTCCTTCTTTTCCAACTCTTTCTTCTCTCTATACTCCCTCGCCACAACCTCCATAACCTTGCCCATCTGCGTATCCAACCCCTGTGCCGCCATCTCGCTCTTTACCCTCTTAAAGTTTTCCTTCACGAAAATCTGATACTCAGACTTCTTCTTCTTCTCTCCCCCATCAATCGCCTTCCCACCCCTCGGCGCAGGCTTAGTCTGCACCAACCTGCCCTTACACTTCCCGCAGCTATGTCTGCTCGTATCCACACTGCGCGAGTGCCTCTTAAACTCATATCCGCAGTCGACACACTCCCAGACAAACTTATACTCGATCGCATAGCTATGTTTCGTGGTGACCTCGACCCCGCGGCCCGCGAAGGCGTGCGAGACCTGTCGGCCCCACGCCTTGAACTCGGCGCCGTGAGGATTATTGCGCACCTCTGAGACCATGAATGTCAGGAGATGGCAAAACTCGTGTGCGAGCACGTTATACAAGCGTTCTTCGTCGTCGATGACTTTCGCCGCCAGCTCGATAGAGCAGTGGTGGCGCGACTCTGTTCGGAATGCTGGTGGAGCACCGGTGGGAGAGGTCTTTATGCGGATTACTTCGCGCCGCCAGTTTGCGCGGCCGGCGGTCGTCTTGAGGGTTTTGCTCCAGAGGAGCTGGATGCCGCCGGTTGTAGCGGAGAGCGCACCGACGCGGCCAGCGGCGATGGTTGTGTCGAGTTCTGCGAGGAAAGAGGTGGCGATGTCATGTTTGCGGTCTGCGAAGTCTTTGCGTTGGGCGCGGACCTGTTTGACGGTGGCTTCCGATGCGCTGGATTCTTTCTTCGCCGGTCGCGGCTTGGAAGATTTCTTTTCGGGGCTCGTGACCGGACTGTTGTATGCTGAGTCGCTGCTGCTCCCATCTTCGATGTCCATGCCGCCCATCATCTTAGTGATGTCTTCACGCCATTGCTGCTTCTTGGGCGAAACAAGCTTCTTAGCAGGTGAATGGCGGTCGTTCCAGTCATTAACGACCTCTGGGTTCCAGAATGCGTCAAGACTCGGTCGCAGATCTGGGGCTTTTGGAATCAATGGCTTCTTTTTGGATGGCGACACAAGCTTGGTCGGGCTGGAAGATACTAGTGGAGGAGTTGCTGGACGTGTGACTGGAGGTGCTTTGCAGGGTGAGCGCTTCTTGGTCGGCGTGGGAGAGCTACGAGCCGGTCAGAATGGACTACTCGTCTAGAGATTCTCAAGTAACATACTATGTGAGGAATGGCTGCAGGCCGTCCGAAGAGGATGTCGCCGGACGAGATGCTGCGAATGACGATGAGCGCACACGCGTTGAGTCTGGGAGAACGAACGACTCCAGTGCCTTGGGAGGTGAATATGTCAAATCAATGACTTCCTGTGCCCAGTTTGAGATGGTGCCATGTCCTTTCTGGTGAGGTGGTCGCATAGACACCAGAGGCTGCTCTTCCGGTTGTTCATCATCATGCTCCTGTTCTCCTTCGGTATTCGCATCGGCACACTCGGACTCAGAGTCAGACTCAACCAGTCGTTGCGGTCGCCTCTTTCTTGATCTGACCGGCAGAACAACCTCATCCTCTTCCTCGTCATGTTGCTCCTCGGACGTAGGCCCCTCGTCATTTGTCTCTACTTGATGCTCCTCCGCTTCTTTCGTAACATCTTCCTCATCCCCGCAGAGTAAGCTCGTCTCCTCCGGCTCAGCCTCAACTTCTTGAATCTCCACCGCCACCTCCTTTTTTTCTCCTCTCTTCCTGCCGGCCAAGCTTGGCTCCAAATTGCCAACGACATCGATCCTTGAGCTCTTCTTCTTCAATTCCCTCCCCGCCACACTTCTCGCCAAGCTCTTCGTGAACATAAGACTCTGTTTTCGGCCAGTGATGTCACCCTCGTCATCCTCCGCCGCACATCTCTCCCGCCTCGCGCGCCTCTCAGACCCAGGCCTCTTTTCCGGGCTTGCCAAACTCTCATCGCTCAGCTTCCTCAGCAGCCGGCTATTACTCTCGACGGGCCTGAGAATGCGCTGTCTGCGTGGCGTAAGCGCCAACGTCGATGGACTTGCATGCGATTTCGATGTGTAGAAGGTGTCGTCTTGGAAGATGGATGATGGGTCGGCGATTTCGCGCTTCGAGGGTTTGGGGCGCAGAGGCACATTTTCTTCGTCTTCGTCTGAGGAGATTATGTAGCTAATATCGCGAACGGCCTTTCTAGGGCTTGAGCGGCGCGGGCGTGTGTCATTTGGTTGGTGCAGGGAGACTGGGGCTTCCAGCGGGCTAGGCTTGCGTAGTCGAGCCATTGCTGCGAAAATACAAAGGTAGAGAAGAAAATGTAAAATGTCTATTTGACAGATAAGAATGCGTTCCAGAGAATGCTAGAGCGTGCACAATTAGCACATGTAGGATATGTGCAAGGATAGCTCCAACGGCTATGAGGTCAGACTTGATGTTTGTTGTGCGCCGTTGTCATGGTGACCTAACTCATCACGTGCAAGAGTGATTGTTTGATGCGCATGTGAACACGGACACCAGCAAATGTAACGTGCAGCCGTCGGCCCGACTGCACATGGAGTACTCCGGGGCCGAGCGTGGAGTATTCGGTGGCATCTGCGGAAAAGATCCTTTCAAGCGGCTCGACTCCGATACCAAAGCAGCTGCCGCGCTCGAACTGCACATATCTAACGTGATTTGAAGACTGCAGTGCTCAACATGTGTTTGAAGATTCTGTGGACATTGCGGTTGCTAATAAATAGAAATCATACATTGCATGCTAA
Source organism: Phoma herbarum (assembly GCA_001599375.1). Taxonomy (NCBI): domain Eukaryota; kingdom Fungi; phylum Ascomycota; class Dothideomycetes; order Pleosporales; family Didymellaceae; genus Phoma; species Phoma herbarum. Next base: position 102,951 of record BCGR01000001.1, read on the forward strand.
CACCGTCACAAATACAAGCCGAACCCAATCCTATTGAGCCCGGATAAGAGCTGTAATGAAAACTTCTGCTCGACAAACCCCAACCAAGGGCTGTCAGGCCTCATGTTCTGAGTTCTCCACCCATGTAGGGCTATCTGTTCATTTTCGTCCTCGTACATCGGGTATCCTCTTCATATCTACATCCCCAGTGGCGGTCATTTTCATCTCAATCCAGAGATGATGCATTTACTTGCGCTGCTTGGCCATGGTGTTGAGGGCAGAGCCGTTCTTGAACCACTCGATCTGGCCCTCGTTGAAGGTGTGCGAGAGCTTGATGTCGAAGGCCTTGTCGCCGTTGGCGGGGTGGACAACGAGGGTGATGGGCTTGCCGACGGCGAGCTCGGTAGCCTTGATATCGACCTTGTCGTTGGGGCCGATCTTCTCGTAGTCGGCGGGGTCGGAGAAGGTCAAGGGAAGCATACCCTGCTTCTTCAGGTTGGTCTCGTGGATACGAGCGAAGGAGCGGGTGATGATGGCAAGACCGCCCAAGTGCCTGGGCTCAAGGGCAGCGTGCTCACGCGAAGAACCCTCGCCGTAGTTCCAGTCACCAACAACGACCCACCTAATGCCGTTCTTCTTGTAGTCACGGGCAACGTCAGGGACAGCACCGTACTCGCCAGTGAGGTTGTTCTTGACCTTGTTGGCCTCGCCGTTCTCCTCGTTGATGGCACCGATCAACATGTTGTTGGAGATGTTGTCCAAGTGGCCACGGTACTTCAACCAGGGACCAGCCATGGAGATGTGGTCAGTGGTGGTCTTGCCCTGGCACTTGATGAGGATGGGCAGGTCGGTAGCATCCTTGCCGTCCCAAGCGTCGAAGGGAGCGAGGAGCTGAAGACGGTCGGAGGAGGGGGAGACGGCGACCTGAACGGACTCACGGTCGGCGGGAGGAGCCTGGTAGGTGTCCTTTCCAGGGTCGTAGCCGTTGGCGGGGAGACCGGCACCGGTGGGCTCCTTGAGCTTGAACTCCTTGCCGTTGGCGTCCTTGAGAGTGTCGGTCTATGGGACGTTAGCGCTGGTTTCTCAAGAGGCTCGCGAGAGAGCTACCAAGGGGTTGAAGTTCAGGGTTCCCGCAATTGAGAGGGCGACGACGAGATCGGGAGAGGTAACGAAGGAGTGGGCTGCAGATTGTTAGCGAGGGGTCATGGAAATTTTGGACCGGGATGTGACATACTTGCAGGGTTGGCGTCGTTACGGCCAGTGAAGTTACGGTTGTAGGAAGAGACAATCGAGTTGGGGGTGCCCTTCTTGACGTCGCGGCGGTCCCACTGTCTGTTGGATTGTCAATTGAAGCCCGATAATGAAGTATGTTGGCTACAAGCCACTTACCCAATGCAAGGACCGCAGGCGTTGGCGAGAACCATACCGCCAAACTCCTCGAAGGTCTTGAGCTGACCGTCACGCTCAATAGTGGCGCTATCTCAAAGTCAGTATGCTGATGGCGTCCAGGCTTCACGAGAAACGTGGAACAAGTGATTCTTGAGAACTTACCGAATCTGCTCAGAGCCTGGGGTAACGGTGAACAGGGACTTGGCCTTGAGGCCGTGAGCCATGGCGTCCTCAGCAATGGAGGCGGCACGAGTCATGTCCTCGTAGGAGGAGTTGGTGCAAGAACCAATAAGACCAACCTTCATCTCCTCAGGCCAGTTGTTGGCCTTGACGGCCTCCTTGAACTTGGAGATGGGAGTGGCCAGATCGGGGGTGAAAGGACCGTTGATGTGGGGCTCAAGCTCGTCGAGGTTGATCTCGATGAGCTGGTCGTACTCGGCACCCTCGTCCTCGCGGAGCTCAGCAGCGTACTCGCGAGCGAAGTCACCAATGTGCTGACGCTTGGTGGCCCGCAGGTAGTCGTACATGCGGTCGTTGAAGGGGAAGACGGAGGTGGTGGCACCAATTTCAGCACCCATGTTGCAAATGGTGGCCATACCAGTGCAAGACAGGGACTCGACACCGGGTCCGTGGTACTCAACAATGGCACCAGTTCCACCCTTGACGGTGAGGATACCGGCAACCTTGAGAATGATGTCCTTGGGCGAAGTCCAGCCATTGAGCTTACCGGTGAGCTTGACACCGATAACCTTGGGGGCCTTCAACTCCCAGGGAAGACCAGCCATGACATCGACGGCATCAGCACCTGGTTGCGTGTTAGCCGATTGATTGACATTAAAACGAATTGCAGCTACTTACCACCGACACCAATAGCGGCCATACCGAGACCGCCAGCGTTGGGAGTGTGAGAGTCAGTACCGATGAGGAGAGCACCGGGGAAAGCGTAGTTCTCGAGAACAATCTGGTGGATGATACCAGAGCCGGGCTTCCAGAAACCAATGTTGTACTTGGCGCAAGATGTGGCCAGGAAGTCGTAGACCTCCTTGTTGATGTCGATGGCGCGAGCCAAATCCTTCTCGTTGCCAACCTGGGCCTCGATCAAGTGGTCGCAGTGGACAGTGGTGGGGGTAGCGACGGAGGGCATGCCAGCGGACATGAACTGGAGAATGGCCATCTGGGCGGTGGCATCCTGGCAAGCAACACGGTCGGGGCGGAGCTTCAGGTAGCTGGAGCCGCGCTCGATGTCCTGGTTGTGGGGGTCGTCCAAGTGGGAGTAGAGAATCTTCTCAGCGAAAGCGAGCGGGCGGTTGAGGCGGCCGCGCACAATCTTGAGGTTCTCAGACATCTTCTGATAATTGATGTAGTTGCCCTTCTCCCAGTTGGACATCTCGACCTTGCGGGAGAGCGGTGCATCGCTGACGGTGGACAATGACCTGCGCGAAGCGAAGCTCTGGCCGACACGGCCGAGCCTCGAGAACCTCTGCATCTTGGATGGGGTGAGGATGGGTGGAGTGGAGATGAGGAGTGATGGAGGACACGACAGAAAAGAACGTCAGAAGCTGCCTCGAGCTTTCGATTATCAGTCGGCGCGTGATTGGCTGCTAAAGCGACTCCACAGCCCGTGCGGTGCTCGTTGCGGCAAGCCGAGGTCTTCCGCAAACGAATACAACGGTAGCTTTCACCCGCTGGGCCGCTGTGGGAGGTGCTTCACGTGCTGGCGTGGTGTTTGGGTGTTTCGTGTTGTTGCAAGTGGTCAATCAATGCATGCGCCGCTGCACACGAGACTATTTGAATGAATTGGCTGTGAACGGAGAGTCTCAGCATATCCGTGATGGCGTCACACGGCGTCCACCTGCAACCCCGCGCGCTGGGGATCTCCCAGAAGCTTGATTGGCAGCGATTAGCATGAGTACAGTGCGCAGCGAGGTGCGCGCCGTAGCTTGCAACAGTGTCGACCGGAAAAGTCAGCAGCAACGTCACTTTTTGGAGGTCTCCAGACCAGCTGCATCACTAGCCTCCGCGCAGCCCTGCGGTTTGGTCCTGTTGCCAAGGCCTAAAGCGCATTCCGCGAAATTTCTTCAGCGTCTGCAGGTCTCTGAACAGCCGCACGAGCCAGCGGCCCATAGCCGAATCCTCCAACCAGCACGACAACAGCCGACGGCCGCGGATACAGCCCAACACATTCATCGAGTCGACGCAGTAGTGCACCATGCCTGCCATACGCGGACAGGACAGCAAGAAGAAGACGCGCAGGCACACGCGCGACCTCGACCAGGTCCACGCCGACCTGCGCGACGAGAAGCACCTCGCAGAGTTCAAGAATGCAAAGCCCGTAGAAGACCTGCCCGGCCTGGGGCAGAACTACTGCCTCGAGTGCGCAAAGTTCTTCGAGAGCGAGGCCAACATGCTGGCGCACAAGAAGGGCAAGGTGCACAAGCGGAGGTACGTCGAGCGCACAGCGAAGTGTCCTGGAGTGTGCAATAGACTGGCAAATACTGATTCAGAACGCAGAGTAAAGGCACTGAAGGAGGAGCCGTATTCGATCAAGGAAGCAGAGGCAGGGATGGGCTTCACCACGGACAACGGCAAGCGCACAACCACTGCGTCTGCGCCCATGGAGGTCGACAACGCGGCGTGAAGTCGGTCATGAAGCGGCCTGGCCATCCAGCCCTTCAACTATACTCTGTGCATACCGACAATCTTCCAGTGCACGGCGAAGGCAACAACTACAAAGAAACGTCTTTGAGAATTCCGCAGAGACGGAATGTCTACAGGAGGGGATTATGGAACACTTTGCAGCAAGTTGTTGCCATTGAAAGGCTTCAGGCAAATGCGCAGCACCTGCTGCCTGTTTGCGAGGCTGCATATGCATTGCACGGCGTTCAAAATGGAAAACACGCATCATAGAGGACAACAGTCAAACGATACCCAGCTATATTCAAATGCTTACATATGTACAATTGAGACTTGTGCATGTTCAGATATTAGGTACCCGTTTTCTGTGATGCCTGACTCTGCCTGATCGTAGCCTGGATGACTAGAACATCAAAAGAGCTCGACCGCCAACATAAGAACACCAGAATATGCAAAGAGCGAACAACAGCACAGCTCACTTGAACGTTAACTCCACGAACTCTCAATTGACCCTCATGTCATTCACCAACACCCCCCTCTACGGCGGCGCTATCACAGTCGACCTGCCTTCCAAGTTTGCCGACACGAGGTCCGTCCTCAAATTTCATCAGCCCCATCCAGATCCCTCCACATCCCGCAAATCAGCGCACATGCCAGCTAACATGTCAACGCAGCCAAATCCGAGAAGTACCCGATCATCAGGAAGTTTACCTGGACAGCAATGGGTACTCATCAATTGTCGTTGAGATCCTCGAGTATCAAGAAAAGGGCAGCGATGAGGAGGCGTTGCAGTACCATTTCGCCGACCTCATTGACGAGGAGGACAGCACCAACATCCTCGAGCAGGGCCGTGCGGTGATGGCGAAGCTGAGGTAAGTATTTCACATACGATAGGCAGAAGCCGCGCAGATTCTCCTGCAACCATTTCGGTACTCAACCAACAGCTAACGACTTTGCAGCGACAAGCCAGTCTACACACTGCGCTTTATCCAAACACCCCCAACCAACACAAACCCTAACCGTAAGGTGCCGGAATACGTGTATATCCACCTCATGCTACTGCGTTTGAAAGAGCAAGAGACAGACCTCATGATATCTGTGAACATCCCGCACTACCCTGGCGAGTACGAGAAACCCAAGGAAGGTCAGACTACGCAATTGATGGAGGACAGCGAGAAGGTCAAGGACAGGATATTGGAAACTTTCGATATCAAAGACTGGAGTCTTTTCGAAGCTTAAATGTGAGCTTCAAAGAATGAAGAGGAGGCCAGCCTGGTAGAGAAATCTGATTCTGCGCTGTTGATCACAAGACGACAAGACGACAAAATCGCTTCCGCACCTGCAATTCCCATATCGTCCATACCTTTTATATGTCGTGCTTCTCCTTTCCATCCGATATGTTCGCTTTCTTTCATCATCGAAAATCGCCACTGAGAGCACTGCTCACCATTTTTAGTCTTGCACTTATCGTCAACGCGATCCTCTTCTGTGCCATCCATGAGGCAGCTCGGCTAGATCTCATGCCCGCTCGTTTTCCAGCCTCCTCCGGACCGCGCTCCGACATCTGCACTCCAGACTTCACAGAACCCCGCATGCCGGCCTCGACTATGACGAAAGCAGCTATTGTTCGATCGGCTACACAACGTGCTGCGCAAATAGCCGCGATGCAGTAAAACCAGACAGTGTACCTCGACAGCGATGTAGCACCAACGATTGCACACTGTATGCTACACATTGTACCTCTAGCTCTGCTCCAGCTCCCGGCTACAAGATTAGAAGCATGGTCGAATACACAGTGCCCTGCAAAGGCATAGTAGCCTACTCGCAGCACGACTGGAAATGGGAAGACATGTACACGCGCGAGCCAAAGGCCGACGAATTCCTCATTGAGATGATAGCGACAGGAGTGTGCCACACCGACATCTCGGGCTACGGAGGTATCTACCCACGCGTGCTGGGCCACGAAGGTAACCAGTCCAGCGTTAACTTTCCCAATTCCACCACCAATTCCATCCCTCCTCCTGACACCACTGTAAACAATCTAACATTACCAATAGGCGCTGGCCGCATCCTCCGCCTCGGATCCACCTCTCAGGAATCAAAGTATAAAGTCGGCGACCTAGTCATCCTCTCCGCCGCCGCATGTCTACAGTGCAAGTACTGCACCACGGGCCACCCAGCATACTGCATCGACCACGCCGCGCTGACGCTGGCGTCCAACGAGCCCAACTTCGTGCTTGCATCTGACCCCTCCAAGATCATCGGCGGCGGCTACTTCGGCCAGTCGAGCTTCGCGTCTCCGGCCCCGGTCAAGGTGTCCTGCGCCGCGAACGTCACCAAGTTGATCAGAGATGCGGATGAGCTGCGCGCGTACGCGCCACTGGGGTGCGGGATTATGACGGGCGCGGGCGCGATTACACATGTGGGGAAATGCGAACCTGACGATGTGGTCGCGGTCGTCGGGTTGGGTGGTGTTGGGCTTGCGGGGATTTGTGCGGCGAAGCAGAGAGGTGTGAAGAATGTGATTGCGGTCGATTTGCTGCAGTCCAGGATCGACTTGGCGATGCAGCATGGCGCGACGGTAGGGCTGTTGAGCACGAAGGAGGGGCTGAAGGGGGAGGATATGAGTGTGGCGATTAAGAAGCTGACGCCTGGCGGACTTGGGTGCAGTCACATTCTCGATACAAGTCCGAGTGTTGCAGTGTTGGGACAGTGTATGGAGGCGTTGCAAAAGAATGGGCAATTGCTCCAGGTTGGTGTCAAGCCGGTTGGGGCGAAGTATGAGCTGGATCTGCTTACACATATGGTCAACGGGAGAAGGTTGATTGGCGTTATCGAGGGTGACAGAGATCCTGCGGAGGCGTTGCCGGAACTCGTGCAGTGGAGCAAAGATGGTATTTTACCGGTAGAGAAGATGTTGAAAGAATTCGGAGTGCAACAGTTCGAGGATGCAAGACAGAAGATGGAGGAGGGTAGTGTTATCAAGAGTGTGTTAGTGTGGTGATAACAGCAATAACACTTTATGTGCCTTTAGGCGAGCGACCTGTTCAGCGATTGTCATGGTAATTCATGGTCTCCTTCCAACACTGCTCTGGAAAACGATTATTGGTCCTTGAACCATACCCGTCACTCTCGATAGGCTACACCCGTACTGATACCCTGTTCAGGTCATCTTCATCGTCCCAGTGGATACTCAGCAGGCTGTCCGCATCGCCAAACTCGCCTCCAGGGTTGCTTAGTGAATCACACAGAAAGATATCAACATCTGCCTCCAACAAAGATTTTGCGTAACGAAAGTCCTCAACCATCACCCCAGGGGGCAGGTAATCTTTAAGCGGACCTCCTCTCCACCCCCAACTGTCCCACACGTTGAGGCCATATAGATGATCCAGTTGACTTTTATCCGCGGCCAATTCAGGAGACGGCTTCTTCCATGCAGGTGTTTCTGTATCTTCCAAGTCGCTGTTGTTGAATCGAAGGAGATGGGAGTCTCTGGCTGTTCCCCCTGAATAAATGGGGCATACCGATCTTTGGTCCACAGTCGCAGCCCCTGCGCACGAGGAATATCCCACATTGCTTGCACCAGCTGTCTGGCAACACCTTAACCCTTCTCTCCTTGTGCACGTTCGACCGACCGTTCTCGATGATCAGCAGACTTCCCAAGTATCGCTAGGGTGACATGTTGCCTGTAAGAGAGTCTGACAGCTGCATCTTGATGACTTCCATGCCTTGTAGTTTGCTGCCTCGTTGAACCATGGTTGAGAGCATGACCTTCAAGCTCCTGATTGAGTCTCGAATACGAGGAGCGGAGGACCATTCAAACTTCACCTTCAGTCTCTGCAAATTGTGAATTGAAGTAAGTTGCACAATCCAGTCTGGTATGTCATCAACCTCTTGGGAAGTTCCGAATATTGTCATGCTGTAGTGGAAGTCGGACATCTCGTTCTGGTCCCAATGAAAAGTCTTGATCTTGATCGATTGCAATTGGCAACAAGACACGATGTATTCGACACAACTGCTGAACTCTTCTGGGCCGATGTACAAAAGGCGGATTTGTTCCTCTTCGGTGTGCTTCTCTGTGAAAACTTCAACCCGCTGTACGAGAGCGACCGATTGTGGTCGATCTTCGAGAAACTTTCTCAAAACCTTGACGAGATGGTGTCGCTTTGAAGCAACCGGTGTGTGGAAGTTGAAGAGTGTCTTGCTGTAAAAGGTGGGATAGACTTCGGAGCGAATCTGACGATTGCACAAGCAGAGATTGAGCATTGGTCTGTCGTCTGACCAACCGAACACGCCAATCACTGTTGTCAGACGGTATACCAGATTAGCTTCTACATTGTCGCCGGGAACCGGCTCAACTTCAACCTCATAACGGACGACCGTGGCCTCATAGATCCAGTTCCTCAACTCGAGCGGTAGATCAAGCAAACGGAAAGGCTGCGCTTCAGGAGCAGCATCAGGCTTCACGGACACATCTTGCAGTGCTCTTGACATTGCGAGGGAGATTTGGTAGTTTTGTAGTGTGGACGAGAGGCGAGCTGTCGATCGAAGCCGTTTGTTGCAAGGGCCCTTCACGCGCGCCTTCCATTTCGAAAGTGGGGCGATGACGCAAATGCGTCTGCACGCGTAGCAAGATTATGGACTGCCAGGTGCCTAAACCCAAGTAAGAGCAAACGGTGACCTGCAAGAATACTGATCGATCTGCAAGACAAAGGTTGCAGTTTTGATGCATGTCACGCTGGGTACATTTGTTGCGGTGCAAGTCGGTCCTACAGGCCTTGATCGTCACCTCTGTTGACTATCCTAGACTAGCATGTCTCAGGGCATGTATATATTATCGCCTCCTAGCTAGATAGCAACTAAGCGCAGTTTTCCGTCATTTTCAGCGGCTATTCACGCCGCAACAGTTATGAGCCCGGAAGCCTTCAGTCAATCGCTGCGTTCACCCGTTTATCTACAGCTTATACGACTAGCTGTCGACCGTACTGTCAAGATATCCGACTGCTATTTGACACGAACCCTGTATTAAGCGTCAAGCGTCAGACAGAGCAAACACTGCAGAGCGTCATGAGTGCGCATGAGCAGGACCAGCTAGTGACGAAGACGTCGGTCATACTCAGCAAGCCTGGTGACTGGGAGAGATGGCTGTTTGTTAGAAAGGACACTGCAGACAGAGACGGCCTGTGGCCGTATGTAAACCCAGGGCTATCAGTAGACGAGCTGAGGAAGCTACAAGACGAGAAGCCACAGGAGAAGCCTCTGTGGAAGTTCAAGAAGACGCAGATGTCTGAGGAAGAGCAGGGAGATATTGATATTGGGGATATGTCTGCTGAAGAGATATCTGTCTACAACGTGTGGGCAAGGAAATATGAGCGAGACGAGTTAAGATGGCTGCAGAAAGATAAGGCCTTAAGGAGCTTCAACTTTGAGATTGCTAGGACTATTGACGTCAAGCACCTAAATCTTATTGTTGACTGCTTAGACCCGTATAGTCGATTGAAGACGCTCAAGAAGCACCTCTGTCTATCAGTAGGTGAGCGAAATCACCAGCTGCGCAGCCGTTACAGAGCTGTGTGTACGAGACCACGGAAAGCGGATCTGGATACCTGGCTCGACGAGTGGGTGACGATCACCAGACTCTTGAGTGGAGCCAAGATGTCAGAAGTTGATGGCAACCGATCACAAGAGGACTTCATACTGTCGATCCGAGGGCTTGACGACAGCTGGGCAGCGACACAGCTGCAGGAGCTGGTCGAGAAGGAACAGCGAGGAGAACAGTACACGTCAACCGCTGATCTTGTGGCTGAATTTCGGTCCTACTATCGGCGCACACGTCCGATTGCCTCATCTATCAGCACATTTGCTACTCTAGGGGTAGCAGGCTCTGACGGCCCGATAGACTCAGGAGGATCTGCGCGACGCGTTGTGTGCCCCTGCGGAGGTAGTCACATGTTCAAAGACTGTCCTTACGTCAACAGCAGCCTTAGACAGCCGAATTGGCAACCAGACAAGGCAGTAGAGAAGAAGTTCAATAAGCTGCGCAAGGCAGATAGTGTTTTCGCTAGAGCACTAAGACGGGCTGAAGCTCAGCTTAGAGGAGGAAGTAGCCAAGCAGAGAACAAGGCACAGGCAGTCATTAGCATGGGCGACGGCAAGCCAGTGCGAACCACAACACACTGCAACGCCATGCTGCAGACTACAGCTATAGCTGACAAGACTCAGCCGCCACTGCTCACTAAGTGGATACTAGATCTAGGTTCGAACTGTCACGTTACAAACACTAGAGGATCGAACTGGACAGCTATCAAGAAGGGAGAGCCGACAGATTACGTTTACGCAGGAGGAGTGCTAGCCCAGATAGAGGAATGGGGCGAGATCGTGCTCAAAGTCAAGACGCCAACAGGCCAGAGTCAGATGAAGCTGACGTACGTGGCCTATATCCCTGGCTTCTTTACAAGCGTTGTCGGACTATCGCGCAGCAGGCCTCTAGGAGTTCACTTTGATTCTGGCCGAGATTGCCTGTATCAGGGCAAGCCGTCTAACGTGATATGCCTGCTGCAGTATCAGGACGGACACTGGCTAATTGACGACGAGAAGGAACAGACACCGCCGCCAGCTCTATTGTCAGTATATGCTACGCGCGATAAATAAGCCGTCGCACGACACAAGGAAGCCGCTTGCAGTTAGCCAAGAGGAGGGTCACAGTCGATTTGGCCATATTAGCCAGAAAGCAGTCACTCAGCTAGACAGCCACGTAGAAGGCATACATGTTGAGAAGCAGCCTAAGACACCACAGTGGAAGGAGTGCGAGACATGCGTCCAGTCAAAGCTACACAAGCTTGTAAGCAGACGGCCACCACAGGAGCCAGCTGAGCGTCCATTCTACAGACTAGGCGTCGACCTTGTGCAGCTGCGTGAGCGTACAGAGCGCTGCTACAACGGAGACCTGTGGATGTTCCACGCGGTCGATTAGTACAGTCGCTGGCACGAGGCCTGCTGCTTACTAGATAAGAGCTCTATGACGATTAAGCATACAGCTCGTCGGCTGCTGGCAAAGATCAAGCGTTAGTACCACGCTAATGTGTCAGTCATGAGGCTGGACAGCGATCGTGGGTACAGTGAGATGCTTCAGATGTTCAGAGAACTTGGCATTGTAGTAGAGCCACGAGCTGAGTATACTGAGGAGCAGAACGGGTTATCAGAGCGAGCTGGCAGCACTATAGTCACGAGGGGACGAGCTATCAGGATAGGCGGAGACCTGCCCATGGAGCTGTCCAATGAGTGCTGTATGACAGCTATTTACCTGCTCAATCGAACACCTACAGAAGCACTAGCTTGGAAGACACCTGATGAGGTCGTATACGGACGCAAGCCGACAGTAGCTTATCTAACATCTATTGGAGCTCGAGCGTACGTGTTGAACACTAAGCTCATGCGTGGAGAGAAGCTAGCATCAAGAGCGCTCGTAGGCCAGCTAGTAGGCTATGACTCGACGAACATCTATCGCGTATGGATGCCTACACTGCAACGAGTTATACGCACTCGAGATGTAGTCTTTATGCCATCAGAGAGTACGGCTAAAGAGGCCTACCCTAGCCGTCAGAGGCTGCGGGAGATAGTGGCCACTCTTGATATTCCTGAGTCTCAGGACGAAGAGACAGAGTCTGACCAGGTTCTGCATGACGCTTATGAAGTCGACTACAGACAGTCAGATGCAGAACAAGCTGAGGAACAGCTCCTTAGTGAGGCTATGAGAAAGGGGCAGCCAGACGATGAGAGCACTACAAGATGGCTACCAACGCCGGAGTGCACACCTGTGCCGAACGAACATTCAGTGAGCAGTCAGGAGACTGTCGAGTTGCCACGAGGCTGGCAGGCTATAGTACCTGATGAAGAGGCTTTTAATCGACAAATAAACAACGCGCCAAGGCGAGAAGAGATTAGTAGCCAGATTGATGCGTCAAACGTTCTGACGTCGCGGAGACAGCGACGCACGCTTGGAACGTACTTCACAGCATTTGCGTTAGCTGTCAACTCAACAGAGACTGAGAATCTGCTCGGTGAAGAGACAGGCACACGACTACACAGGGACAAGCTCCCACCGCCTCCACGACATAGACCTGGGCCAGTTGGCCAACTTTTTCACTCAAAAGTCTTCGAGCCATGAGTCCTCTCATGGGTTCTAGTTTCTCCTTGGTTTTAGTCATCGTTGTAAATCGCCTGCTATAGACGTGATTGAAGTACAGCGCAAAAATAACTGATCAGCATCAGCTATTGTAATGATGCGCGTGTCCTGCTCGTTTCAAATGCCATTCATAGCGCGCTTGAAGTACTCCGACCTTGCCGTAAGAAAAGACTCGTGGGCCGTGATGCGTTCGACGTGGAGCCACTGGCCTACTTTTACGGTCAGCACGCTATTTTGATCAAATCTATATCTTGGTCGAGAGGCATTCAATGTATCGGAGACTAAGTCCCTTACTTCAGGCCACTAGACTGCAGGATGCGCGCTGGACTGTCTTGAGGTGGTGCCATGATGATCGATGTGCGTGATGGAAGCGCCAAAGCAATAAGGCAGTTCTGAAAACAGGACAAGAATGAGCTTATAGCAAGGCAGGGCACATGGATCGAGCACACTGAATGAAGGAAGAGAATCCGTCTCATGACGACCGTAGCAACTGGGAAGCTCGCACCTTCACCGCACGTGTCCGACTTCGGCGGCCGCGAACTATCTTGTGCCTTCCTCTAGAAGCTTTCTCTTTCCTCCCTCACCACGCACCAAATGATCACACATCATCTACAGCAAATACGACGACCACCAGCTGACACAATGCTGCTCCCTTCTGTCACCGAGCTCCTTCCTCTTGTCCTCCTCGCGGCGACAGTCACTGCCACCCCGGCACCGACCTCAGCCATCGACGCTACCGCTGTCCAGAGCTGCGAGTCTGACTACGCCCGCTGCCTGCGCTTGCGCATGAGCATCGAGCACTGCCACAAGACTGTGTGCAACAAGTACAACAACGACGTATCCCTTCTCTTACCTCTCCGTCATCCCGCAAGGATGCTGACAAGACATTAGTGCAAGCCATGCCAAGACAACACCCTCCCCACCATCTATGACCGCGCCTTCACTCATCCCACCCCCGACAACAGCGCCGGCGAGGTGCATATTTTGAACAGCCGTGCAGGTGCGAAGCCCTTCAGAAATCATTGCATCGTTATCTGCACGCACGCCCACTGCGGCCTCCTCTGCACACACCCCGGTAGCCCACCTTCAGGCGCAATGGACGACCCCGAGACCACTGCTGACACTGACACCGCAGACCTCTTGGACCTCGTCAACGCGCAGTCCGGCCAGCTCGCCGTCCCAGTAGTCGACGGCATGACCACTGTCATCACCTCCCTCGACAAGGACGGCAAGTTCGAGGGCAATTGCATGTGGGTGTGCAGCGGCAAGGTCAACTGCCGGTTTGTGTGTCGCGACTCTGCCGCCAAAGCTCAGTTCTCGCTCGTTAAGGACGCCGGTACCTTGCCTGAGGGTCAGGCCACCGAGGGCATGGGCAAGTGTGAGATTGTCAAGAAGAACAAAATCGCCCAGATCATGGTCTGCCAGGTTCCTGAGGCCGCTGGGGGAGACGCGCTCACCGCTGGTTTCCTGGACTCCATGGGTGTGCACTGCGATGTTTACTCGGTCGAATCTCAGCCGCAGATGATCTGCCGCCAAGTGCACTAGGTTGCGTCGAGTGCGTGACTTATGGGGCTCTGGCACGGGCATGGGTGACGGGTTTCTGGCGTAATGGTGGAAAGTACGCTCGAGAATACATGAGCATCTTCGAGAGGGTGACGGTTCCTCGCGGCCGTTTCTAGGTGTCATTTCGAAGACACCACCGAGGCGATGGTGTGCCGGCGCAGCAGGATAGCCACACACCGGTCATAGTCTGCACATGTCAGCAAAAGTTCAATAATAAGATCTTCTTGCATGAGAACTCGCATGTCACAGACATGGCACACCCATCTCTTGTTTGTTCATTCGTTCATTCCCATCTATTGTACAGCTTCTTGCTGCAACCAAAGCTCCAGAAAGACAAAGAGCCGCGAGGCTCCCACAGACGCCCGTGGCCATGCATTATGTGAACTTTTCCCATGGTCACATATCTAGTCATGATATTGGATCCGTTCCAACGCCTGAACTTTTGCGTCTTCGCCTCCTCCTTCTGCATCCTGCCTGAGTTCGAATCTTGATCTCAGGTCGCACTTCCTTATCGAGGGTCTTCCAGTCTCTTCACGCTCACTTGGCCACCGCAGCGCTCAGGACCTGCGTCCTGAAGAAGCCGCCCTTTGTCCGCTCGATGACCTGCTGGTAGACGGATTGCGGCGGGTGGTTCATGACGACTGTGCCGGCCTGGTAGTCGATCTTGGCGTCGACGCGTGTGTCGCGGATCAGGTTGACGATCCACTTCTCGCCCTCGTCTTGTGACAGGCCCAGGCGTGTCGAGAGGTCCCTGGAAGCCGTTAGTACAGTGCACACATAACCTTGCGCGAACGCGTTTGACAAGCATCCCAGAGGTAAAACCTCACAGGCTCGCTTCGCTTGCTCGCTCGGTGGCTGCTTACTTGATGTCGATCCTCTGGTGGATCTTGCAGTAGCTCTCGGAGATCAAATGCCTCGCGGCATCGACAAAGGTATCCGCGGCGCCGAGCAAGAAGAAGTCGTTCTTGAGAATCTCCTCGGTCTCGCTGAGCTTCTTCTGCGCCTCCTCGAAGTCAAAGTCGATGTACAGCGCCTTGATGAAGTCGGTGACGGGGTCGGTGTACTCGTAGCCCTCCTGGCGGACAATGCGGATCAGGTCCTTGAGCTGGCGCTGGTACTGATTCGAATTGCGGGCGCGGTTGCGGCCGGTGATGACGGCGGCGGCCAGGTAGCGCAGGATCCACGGGCAGTTGGTCTGGATGGTGTTGATGTAGGCGGGGGAGAAGAACATGTCGGTCAGCGACTCGCGGGCGCTGTCGTCGTTGAAGAGCGGGAACAGCGACCAGTGGATCAGCCAGGTGCGGTGCTGCAGCTGGGCCAGCGGGTTGTTGAACAGGCGTGTGTCGATCAGCTCCTTGATCTTGTTGATCTCCTCGATGGCGGCCTCCCAGTTGACAGACAGGATCTCGCAGGCCAGCTTGCCCCAGGTGGCCTCGCGCTCCTTGTCGTTGTCGGTGGTCTAGAACAATCAGCACAATACTAAGCACTCCTCGCCGCATGATTGACGCACCAGCACGCGGAAGCGGTACAGCAGCTCAGCAGCGTGCGGGTAGGCGCCGCTGCTGTACTGGAACTGGCCGAACTCGTACAGCCTGTTCACGTCGTCGAGCGTGACGCCGTGGCTGTCCTTCAGGTACTGCAGGTTCTGCGCCTTGTCGGAGCGCAGGTTGGTGACGACGTTCTCGTCGTCCAGCAGCTCGGAGATCTTGGCGGTCGCGGCCTCGAGCTCGTCGCGCTTGCTCAGGACCTGCTCGCGCTTGGCCGCGAACTCGGCGGGGATCTCGTCGAGGTTGTGGACGTCCTGGTACAGCTGGCCCACGAAGTCGGTCATGTTGGTCGGGCTCAGCAGGGCCAGCAGCAGTTTCTTCTGCTCGGGCGTCTGCTCGGCGTCCTCGTCGCTGTTGAAGTTGAGCAGCGGGAACAGCAGATGGCGGTCGAGGTTGGGCATCAGCTTCGGCAGCAGGCTGTACTGCTCGGCGACGGAGGTCGCTGCGTCGGCCATGTTGGGTGGTTGTGTGGGCTGCGTCGCGGTGTCGTCGCGGGTTTGGCGGGCGCGTGTGCGAAGACTGGCGGCGTCTTTGTGGGCGGCGGTGGTGGTGGGGTCGCGGAGGAAATTTGGTGACTGTGCGTAGCGAGCACCCCTGCAACGCTAACTTTTGGTGTTGAAGTCGGAAGTCGCAGCTGCAGCGACGGCGACACCACGAGAGAAAGCGAACGCCATTGCAGCGCCCACACACCCGCTGCCATCGCCGCCATGTCCCAGATAGTGCCCTCTATGTCGCTCTTTCGCGCCCTCACCGCCCCGAGGGCTGCCGCCTACCGCTGCGCTGCCCGCTACAGCACCGCTGCGCCCTCGACCGCATCCTCCAGCGCGCGCGCCGCCGACCTGGCCGCCGTCGAAGCCGTCACCGAGTCTGACAGCGCGCAGCCGGGCGCCGAAGACCCTCTGCGCCCTGCACACGCGAACCCTCCGTCAAAGTCGAAGATCCTGAAGGACGCCGCGAAAGCACGGAAGACGGTCCCCTTCACACCAGCCACAGAACCCCAGATGCCGCTCTCGCCGCCGAGGTATCACGTTTCGCGGTCGGCGAACAAGAACCTGCCCATCTACACAGACTTCAAGCGCGGTGGGAATCTGCACCTGACTACAGTACGGAAGATCACAGGAGACCTGCAGGCGCTGAGGGACGAGCTGAGGGCGTGGCTGTCGAAGAAGGACGAAGATGTGAAGATCAACACCCTGACGCAGCAGGTCATCGTCAAGGGGCATCACAAGGAGAAGATTGAGGAGTTCTTGAAAGGGAGAGGATTCTAGATGTTCACAGAGACGAATTACGGGGTTTGGGACAGCATTCAGCGCTGTGCCCATCGAGCAGGATGACAAGGATTGGATTGCAGAGAAGCGATGAAGCATTGTTGTATTATATGTACAAGAGCCAGGTTTGGCACCGCATCATAGGCTATTTGGCAGCGCAGGCGATGTGCAAGAACATCATATGCCACCAACATTGGTCTCATTGACCGCCCTCTATCTCCGGAGCATTTCTGTGCGTCTGAGTGCTTTGAAATTCTGTCGTTGTGCAAAGCCACGGCACTAATAAGACTAAACGGGTTCACAGGGAAGAAGTCATTATGTGTCATACTCACCATGTATACACCATTACTTGACAAATATCCCCAAGCCACCCACTGAACCCCCAAGCGCACCTTGAAGGCACTCAACATCGACTCAAAAGGTATGAAACAAATAAGAGATTATCACAGCCGTCTATGAAGGACAGTCAAGAACGTACACCCCCCCCTCCATACAGCTTCTCATCACA
This sequence comes from Phoma herbarum, assembly GCA_001599375.1. Classification (NCBI taxonomy): domain Eukaryota; kingdom Fungi; phylum Ascomycota; class Dothideomycetes; order Pleosporales; family Didymellaceae; genus Phoma; species Phoma herbarum. The sequence continues at coordinate 120,024 of BCGR01000001.1, forward strand.
CCACATACTCGCCAGTGTGACCAACACACTCGACCATGACTATCCAAGGGCGTGAGCGCCGTTAACATGAGCTCCGCCATGCAGTCACACAAGCCACATCTGCATCACTTACGGCGCAATCAGCAGCCACACATCGAAACACTGCGCGGGGATACTTACAGCGCTCTTCTTCTCCTCCATTTCTCCACCAACCTCACGAACTTCGTTCCTGGGCACGTCAATAGGCCCTTCCGTCATCCAGCTCACTCCATCCTCGCTCATCTTCGCCTTCCCATCGCCAGCGCAACTCTGCCGCTGCGACAAGCGCTTCCACGCCCGCGCGGCGTGTGCACGCGCATCTTCCGTGGGCGAGGGGGGCCCGTAGTACCTTTCCGTGTCGCTCCCTGCACGGCTCGAACGCGCGCTGACGAGCGTGGAGAACGTCGACGGCGCTGGCGTAGATGTAAGCGGATTCCAAGAACTGTACGTGCCATCTGTGAACGTGCTTGCCATTGGAGACGTCGAGGACACAGGCACAGGAGCGTATGGCGGGTACGCGTCCGAGCTAGACGTCGGCGTGGGCGTGGATGTTCCCCACGAGGTGAAAGTGCCGTCTGTGAAGGTGAGGCTGCTGGTTGGCGTGGGGGGAACGTCGTAGCCGGGCTTGCTCGAGCTGGAGATCGAGCCGAAGGAGGTGGGGATGGAGTCCGAGAGTGTGTTTGTTGTTTCAAGTGCGGTCGAGCTTGTACTCGAGGTCCGGAATGGGGGTGTGGATGTTGAAGAGGACGAGGGGGAGGGAGGGAGGAAGGATATGCTTGACGATGACACGGAAGAAGATGAGGTAGGAGAGGGCGTAAAGACTGGTGGCCAGGGTGGGAAGGTCAGAGATGTGAATGCGATAGACGAGGATGAGCTGACTGAGGATGGCGCACTCAATGTGGCGCGGGAGTTTGAGCTTGATAAACTCAGGCTTGATGATGATGTGGGGATGCTGAGGCTGAAGCTCGAGGGGAAGTCGAAAGTGATGGATGACGGGGTGTCCGGGGCGAACGTGGAGTATGACAGGTAGTAGACTGGTGTTGAGGTGGGTGTCGGTATTGTCACGTCGCTGGAGGACTCTGTTGGTGTGTAAGTTGAGTGGGAGGAAGATGACCAAGGATAAGACCAGCTTGTGCTTGATGGCGCGGGATTTGACTCGGTGCTGGTGTCAGTTGGCAGCGTGAATGTGTCGGTGGGCGTAGAGCTCGTTTTATTCCAATTTGGTGAGCTAGATGGCACTGGGGGACCATAGTAGCCGCTTGAGGTCGTCGCGTTAGAGGGTGGCGTAGATGTGGACGAGGGAGGCGGTGCAGTACCAGTGCCCCAGTTGTAGGTTGAGGTAGTGCCATTGCCGTACGGTGGCGTAGTGGATGGCAGGTACGAAGATGAAGGCCCGGTAGATAGCGACACCCCAGTGGACAGCGAAACGCCACTGGAGAAACTGGTCGGAGGTCCGAATCTAGAGGTTGAAGTATCGACAGGGAAGCTCACTGAAGTGGCATCCGTGAAGGTACCGGTGGTCGGCGTGCTGGAAGGCGAAAGGTTAGTGCACCGGATTACACCTTCGTTTGTGAGCTTGCAGGAAGTGGCGGTGACTAACTTTGTGCTCGTAACGACGAGTATCGAGGATGATGGCGTAACCGTGATCACGACATGGCTGGTGACAACGATAGTGCTGCGGATGGTCCTCGAGTTCCACAGTCCTGAAGACCCTAGATCAGTGGAGTGAGCAAGGCTGCTCGACAATAGGATACCTGTTGATGATGGGATTCCAGTCGGTGGGAAAGTTGACGTTGGGAGCGGGAAACCATTGCTGAAGGTGCTGCTAGCAACTGGCGGAGAGTATGGAGGGGGAGGTGCGTAGTATTGGCGAGGGTGAACATGCGGGAAGCGTACTTTGGAGGCATGTTAGTAGTTGATGCAAAAAGACAAGGAAGGGTCCAGTAGAGATTGGGGATTGATATCAACATACATGGCGCGCGATCAGCACCGGCGGCCACAATGGCAGTAGCCAAGCACATGCAAGTGCCGAGCTTCATCTCGAATGATGGTTGGTCTTGTCTTAAGAAAGTCACGAAACGAGTGTCAGAAGCGAGAAAAATGTTGGCGGACAGAGCTGGAGCTGGTAGACCTGGACGTCCATTCTTCCTCAAAGCGTCCCTTATATATGGCCATCTATCCGTTACTGCGCTGGTCTAGTCAAGATTTTGATCGATGGTCTCGCACCGTGTGCAGTCGTCCGTCGGGCTCGTACACAAGGTCACAACGGGGGATCGTGCTTTGGGCAATTGTACACAGTCTATCTTTACAGATCTGTTGGCCTGAACACTGAGAATTATCATTGGCTTTCGCCAGTGTTCAGATATCAATACTGTAAGCACATGTTGCATTGGCTATGTTGATGCCGCTCGATGTTTTGCGCTCGAGGGCGTCGGAGAACGAAGTCTGTTTGGATCATCAAGTTAGTGCGACGAGTACTCGAAGTTCTGGAAAATCATTTGCACAGTAGCAGTGCGACCCGCACGGATGTCTACAGATGTCGCACAGCAGTACCGTCCGTGCCACCCGTCGTGCATGTGTATGCAGAAACGGAAGGCTTGACGGAATTGAAACGCAGATTGCATTCAAGTAACGACGCCTACCACTGTTGAGGGTGGCGATGATCGCAGGCATCATGTTCTGGGTAAAGCTTAGTTGCATGCTTTTAAATTGACGTTGGTCATTATTGACAGAGCATACTGCATCGTTGTTGCAAGTTCCTCGAGTTCATTGTCGAGGTTCGACAAGCATGTGACCAGATGCATGATCAGTAGGATGACAGGTGCCTATTATGAAGCCTTGCTGCAGGAAAGCAGGCAGCATGCATCCGCCTTGCATACATTGCGGCACAAGACCAGGATTGTTCTCGTCAGGCCCTCGTCACGAGGCTGGATTTACAAGAGAGTTGTGGGATTCGGGCAAAATTGACCGCACAAGGCTCGTGCGGCCGGGCTATGAGGATGTGGTTTTCGATAGCGCGCTGACAACAGGTTCTCAAGCGCTCAAGCTGCACTCATCGACGCACGTTGTCCATTCTTCTGCATTTGATCGTCGCCGTCTGAGATTCGCGTCTATCGACTCGTGAGTGCAGGCAAGAAGCGATGGTAGCTTCGCCGGCGCACGAACGCAGGTACTAAAGACGAAGTTCTTTTGGATGCGACAGTCGCACGGCTGGTTGTGAGACAGGATGAATAGGCACCCTGCAGCACTAGGCTTCCAAGCTATCGAGCTTGAAATGGCGACATGCAATAGCTTCACGTAGATTGGCTTCGATGCCAGGAGGCGAGGGGTCTGCGCTTACGCGGCTGGTGTTGCCCTGTGATGCTGTTATGGTCTGGGTGTGGTGCAGAAAGAAGGTGCGAGGACCAGCAGAAGTCCAGCTCGTCGCGCCCGCCCATCACGTGCATCTCAACCCAAGACTGCTCGCGGTATCAGTAATCTCTGGAACATGTTTCATTTGGTTTGTGTGACACTGCGATGTCGTTTTGGCGTGCAATTAGCAGAAGTAGATTGTTCGTGTCTCCTCACGGCCGTGTCACACGTACTCAGCGGCCCGGACGGCAGTCACCGCAGTCTACAATGTTTGGTACAATAGTAACTCATACGTAACTGTTTTTGGTACTTCCATTATGTCCTAGGCCGCTGTCGGGGGCACCGCCAGACCTCGGGATGCATAGGTGTCTGAAGTCTCCCTAACCATGGTATCTAGGTAGCTTCTACTTGGACCTGAGTCCGAATCGGACCACCTGGGTCGCCCAGGTGTTCTGAGAAGTGACACTTTTGATGGGAGACCCAGATTGACAGCATTTATTCATGATGATCGTGTAGTAGTGGTTCCTTACAAGGTAGCGAACCAAAGCCCGTAGCCAATCGCCTGCGTGCGTACGTGACAATACGTGTTGAAAGTCATGAGAATACTTGAAAGACATGACAGGTCAGGGCCGCCAGGTACTGTTTGCAATCCACTCTTATCAGGACAGCGCGCTTACTCCACACTTCAGGGATTGTTCCTGTGCGAAAAGACTGGAAGGATGATCCACTAAACGTGCCGAATGAAACTGGAAAACTGGTCCACAGTACTTCTCTGTGGGCCCGAAGGGAGAGGGTAATGAGGGAAGTCAACATCACAGTGAGGCTGCCAGGGAAAAGGATATTGGTAAGCAACCTATTGGATGCTAAGATTATTATTATGTAGCTAAACACCTCAACTCGTGCTGGGAGAGGGGAGATGCACTCCAGGGCGACCTAATAGCGCCGATGTAGGAGACAGCGGTGTATCGTTTTTGGTCATCGCGCCAAAACGCCGGTGAAAGATTCGTGACCTTCGTGACTGTGAAACAACAGGGTATCGCCTGAATCCATCGAAAAAATGTATGTGAATCGAAACGATACCCGACGCGTACCAAAAAGTGTGGTATACAGAAACGACGATCGAGGCAAGGATTGCATACAGGCGCGGACGAAAAGAAAGTTAACTACTGGTTGTCCCAGTTGACGAAGCTTGAACCATCAACGATCTGCTCAGTGTTGGTGTTCTGCTCATCTCCGGACTGAGCGAAGTCGGCTGAGCCAAAGTCGAAGAAGGCTGCGTAGGAGTCATTGCCTGGTGTAAGGAATGACTCGTTTGTGTACATGCCGGCAGAGATCGGCGCGCAAGAGTCAGCTGTGCTCTCTGATTTAATACCAGAGTTCGGCATGCTAAGGGTCATGTCGCTACCGGTCTTCAAAGCCTTGGGCGAGTAGTTTGGGTTGTAAGTATATGTCGGGGCGAAGGGCTGCGGGATGTGTTCGCTACCACTCATGAACATAGAAGTGCGGGGATCGTTAGGGTCCAGGATAGACCCTACGAATTGTTGCGACTCCGCAGGCAATGCCATTGACAGAGGGTTAGGGCCGTTGAGCATCTGCGAGCCCATTGAGAAGCTCAGTGGGCTGAAAGTTGAGACAGGAGTCTCACTGTCTGCCTGTAGCTGTGGCGTTCGCTGACCTGATCCGGACATAGGAGAGGCTCCATCGGTGAACGGCGAGGTAGGTTGCTGCTGGGCAAAAGAAGGTCCACGTGACAGTGCAGGTCGGGATTGATCATCGACGGCTGATGCTGGCAATGACATGCGGCGTGCATCCTGAGGTGTCATTGTGCCCTGCTGTGCAGAGGCGTCGTAGGATGGCACAGCAATGGACGCTGAGCGGTGATGCGGTCTCTGAGGAACGTGGTATGGCGATGTGCGTGCTCCCTGCTGTTGTGACGCCTGTGCCTGCTGTTGAGCGAAAGACTGTGGTGTCTGCTGGTTGAATTGTTGCGGAGGCATCATAGTGGGATTAAGCCAGTTGTTCGTCTGAGGGAATGCGCCATTGTTCTGCGGCGCAAATTGGCCTCCGTACTGGGGAGGGAACTGCTGGTTCTGGTACTGTGACATGAACATGTTTCTTACTCCATGCTGTGTCGCAATGTAGTCGTGCAGCTTCTTGTTGAACATGACAGAGGTTGTATGCAGGTGGGCATTCAGTCTTTGGTACTGAGTAGGCAGGTCATCATCCTCCTCTTCATACATCTCCTCGTTGATGACATCTTGCTCAGTAACACGCAGAGCGCGACCTGTGCGCTTCTTGTGAATCTCAGAAGCTCTACGCGCAGACTCAATGCGCGCCTCTAAGCTACGGTCGCTGCGCCTGGATGCAGCAATGTAGGCACTGGACTGAATCAACGACGAACATCAAGGATTGGAGGTAGTAACATACCGTTCTTGGTTTTCTTCGTGAGTACGCTCGGTCTTGACCGGTCTGGTCGACGTAAAGGATCTTCTCTCAGCGGGCATGATGAATCAATGTGGCGGAAATATAGCCTCGGGATTGACCGGAACTTTGGTTGGCTGGAAGCGAACCAAAAATGATAACGGGGTCTGCGGAGGTAACAGGGACTGCGACACTCAGCAACTGATTGCGCGTCAAAAACGTTAAGAGCAGATAATCGAAGGTGGAAGGAGGGGACGTGGCGATTGTACTGGCCAGGCGCGGGACGACCGGGCACGATGGACTACAATTGGGCCGATTGGTAGATGGCGATGGAGCTAAGATCCTGCGTATCAGGATGCAAGGTGTCAGGCACGGGTCCTTTACAGGGTCCGCGATCGAGTGACAACGGAAACGGATTAAGCGATGCCGAAAAGGTTGAAGGCTGGTGGAAGTGGCAGAGCTTCCTGGGGCTGGTGATCGGGCGTGGCTCGCGATGCCCACGATTCTCGATATGCGCGGATAAGCCGAGCCGATCAGATCGAATCTTGGTATGCTTTTTGTAAAAATTGGTCCTAACAGACAGAACCTGGATAATTCTCTGCTTCGGAAGACTGATCGTGTGTGTACCTGGCAGTACCGCAGACGATTGCTTCCAACAACGAGGTGGTCGAGAAGGGTGTGCTGAGCACGTGGAATGGACTGGCAGACGAGAGCTAACGTGTAACCGCTTGCGCTGACTGATCTGTCGAATAGGACCGGATAGTGCGCAAGAACGAATGCTTGAAGAATCTCAAACGACTTGAATGGTGACAGGGCCAAATCTCCAAACTCCAAGTCGAGGGAGGAGGGACTGATAAAGAGCTCTCCCGCTGTGGTGACGGACTAAGCCAACCAGCGACGGCGCGTGTGTTTCCGGCGCCAGGCCGCCGCTTAGACAGCTTAGGGTTGCAGGTCGGCGGCGAAGGTAAAAGAGGGGCAGATGGCTGCTGCACGCCTCGGCATCCATGCCCAGCAATAGGACAGACATGGATAAGACAGCTCACCACGCACTCGCTGGCTTAAAACGACGATCGGCACGCTAGGATCTTGTAGCACCTTCCCCACGATAAATGAGACGGCAGTGAAAGAGACGCCGGGCGATATCCATCGCTGAACATCGGGGACAGAACGTTTCGCCACTGAGCTGACAAAAAGTGACAGCTCTGGAAGCGTTGATCTCCAGTTCACAGCCTCAGTCATGCTCTCAGAGAAAACTGTTTTGAATGTTCTCCATATTCGATCAAACTCGAATTGGCCACTTCGCCGGGCGCTTCAGGAGATAAAAAGCAGCGTAAACTTGCGCGACCGATTTCTATCGGAAAAACTCGAAACCCATTCCCACGCACGTAAAGTGGACCTGAAATTACACGGAATGCGGTCCAAAGGCCCATCGTTCGTTCGCCCTTAGCGTAAGCTCTTCCGAAACCGGTAGGGTAGCTCCAGGTAGCGAACGGAACTTGCACTGCCCACAAAGCTGGTGTGGGGTAAGAACTGGCTATTGTGACCAAACTTCGTCGTACGTGGATGCTGCGAGGCAGCGCAAGGCCAAGGCCAAAATTGCAAGCCTGCAGCTCCGCGACAATTGAGACAATTGCCATGCAGCAGCATCGACACCCCCGCCTTCTAGTCTGATGGAAAAGCAGGGGAGTCCCCATCAAGAGATCGAGTGCAGATAGGCGAGTTCAGTATGAGGTTAGCTCCGATCCGATCGAAGGTCTTCCTTCAAACCATCTCACAAGCTTGCAGGCTTTTCAGCGATTATCTTGCACCCACACGCGCAATTGGATGGAACGCGCTTTCCGTCTCCTCGGCCCTTGCGCACGAAGCTTCTTCGCCCATGTTCCGCAAACCGGCAGATCTCAAGCCGCACAACAGATTCAGGGGCGATAACCGCACCGTTTCTGTGCCCGTGGCTATAGCAAGCCTCGCGCCGGCAATGACATACTGCTACCGTTCGATCATAATTGGAATCTTGCGGGCGCTACGGGTGGATAGCCTGTCTCTCAGCTCTAGGCTTTGTTTGTGAGGCGATACGTCACACAGCATTCGGTGCGTTTGGCTGTGTTGTCCGTGCGCGCGTCCCGCCTACCGAATTGCCAGATCGCTGGGACCCAAAGCACCCCAACCGCAGGATTTTGAAGACGAAACAGACCTTTGCTGCGATGGAGCTAAGATCTGGGATCACGTCACATTCATCCATCCCGCTGTGGAGCAAAATACGGAGTCTTTCTGACCGGCAGCAAGGATGACAGATCGGACCTTTTTGTGCAAAGGATCGCGGTGATCTACTTCATTATTGTCACAGAATTGATCAGTGACCAGCTCCGATCGCTTGAGGACTTACGTCACATCAGCAAGCGACCTGAGCGTTGCGCATTTAGCCTCAGGAGACACGATCCTCCCGGCGAACACCTCGTGCGTTGCCAGGGGCTCCATTGCTTTCCGTCAATCTTGTGCACGATGTCAGCCTCGTTCAGCACCTGCGACAGGTATCTTAGTCGTACAGGCTTCACGGCTTATTGGTCGTTTGGTGTGCATCATTCTTACTACGCACGGGCTGGACGGTACAACCGTACAAGGTGGGCTCGATTTGAGGACCCATTATCCGCCCAACTCTTCAACATTCGACCACACCACAGGTGCATCCTTTTTTACATCATATTTACAGACAAGGCTGACATAGAGCTATTGGATTTTGTGGACAGCCGGACCTGAACAGGGAAAGACTGTTACAAATGCTTTAGCTCCGATCCTAGCTGCAGGATCGCGCAGATGCCTGTAGCCACTTGGTAACGGTCCTCACTCCTCGTGAATCGATCTCGGCACAGCACCCCTCTCTGGCTCTCTGGAAAGGACTCCTCGATAAAGGCGTCGATTGCCGCTTCCTCAGCGTACAAAGATGTGGTGTTGAGCATCAGGAATGTCACAGGCGCGTGACGGTTCACTGAACTCACTGCAGTGCCAAAGGCCGTTGCAAGTCACCGGTTCGAGCATCAGAGCGCTGTTTGGACTCTTCATGTTGCACGGTGTGGTAGATGCAACCACCAACTGGTTTTTGGAGAAGTTCCAGACTCCATACCACCTTCATGACTCCGCGGCTCATGCCCGTTTACCCGAACGCTTCCAGCGCCCAAGCCAGATCGCGGGGCTCTTGTCCACCAATCGCTGTCTAGCAGCTCGAGCACAACTGTAGATCAGCCTCTGAAACCCCCATATGCAGCCTACCCGTCATTGCCTTGCTTGCTCATGCGAGTCAAAAGCGTAACCAGATTGAGCTGTCGGAAAATGAATTGGTCACATTGGGCGAGCTGCAATGCCTCCTGGCTGCAACATAGCAACCTGATCGACACACGAGAAACACCAAGAGCAACAGTCAATCGCTGAGACAGCACACAGACGGCCCGCTGAATGCATAACATTCACGCTTCGATGGTTATGGTAAGTTTCTCTCCACCTCCGACGCAGCCACCCGTCCAATCAGCTGTTTCAACTGCCCATGAGTACCTTATCAGCTTTCTCTATCGCCGACCTAACTCTACTTTACGGTTCCTTAGTATCTGTATTCCATGGCGACGTTACACAATGTTGGAATTGCGCGATCTTCCGTAGCCACAGAATGATCTTTCGGCTTGAAAGCTGTGTTGAATCTGCGCAGACATGCCAACATGGACCAACCTTGACAGTTACAGCTTCCGGACCTACTTAACGTTTCATATCTACTTATCGCCCAGAATCTGGCGGCGGGAGTTTTCAGACTTCCATGCAGGCGTTCCTGATGCCCTCTCATATGCAGACCTGTGTTCATCCTCTAGATGTTGATCTGAAGTAACGACCCCGACACGTTCGAGGTTCACGTGTCCGAGGCCTAGAAAACCTCAATGCTATAGGGCATTTTAAAAGTAAGACTTCGCTATGGAGTTCTGAGGGCGTCCCTATACTCACAGAATATTTCATATCTTCTCACAACTGCATTGCCCGCTCGAGACAGCCACGTGCATTACTAACGCAGCTACTTGACACGAGCCGAGGAACTCTGGCCTAAATCTGACATTTTACGCTGGCACAATGCATCTTGTTCTTCTTTTCTCCTAGCTGCGCCGTTGGAAGTACCATATTGCCTGCTATCGCCAGACCATGAGCGGGATGTTCTCCTGATGTGCAGTAGCTTGATGGACACGCGTGAATTTTGTAACACATATGATTATACTTCAGGTTTAAATGATTAGTTCCTCAACACCTGCAGACTTTGCCCATCATCTGTAGAGAACTGCGAAGCAATCATGTGTTCCGGCATAGAATGCCGTAGGCTACTCAGGCGGCAAATCTCGGTCTGGAAGTATGAGATGTCTTTGACCGCGTCGATGCGAGCACCGCTTCTGGACAATCATCATGGCATAGTAACTTCGCATTCACACTTGTGAGCGACTGGAGCGTTCACCGTATACTAGCAAGTGCTCCACGCCCCAATGCTGCCTTGGGCACGAAGAAAGAGGAATTCCAGGCACCATCTAATACTCTTGTGTCTGCTTTCTCTAACAACATTTCTCTAGCGCTCATCTGTTATCTACTTTGGTTGTCGATCTCTTCAAAGCTCGCTGTCTTTGTTTTAAGCCTCACGCTTGCCCCCAAGCTTCTCCCCAGCGAACCTCCTGATTATACCCACAACACCTCCGGCACGCTCAGCATCGGTACATGGTCTGCTACAATAGCCTCGAACTCGATCTTGGTGCCCTCCTGCTCGAGATAGTAGCTCTGTGCAAATGCAGGGCTCACACTGTTATCATGCTCGCCAATGACATATAATGCCCTGAAGCTCCCATTGTACGAGATGAAGGTTCCCGTAGCGTTTAGAGCCTTGAAACTAGACGGGAGGAGCTGAGAGACCCAGTACATTGCCGTGGATGCATTCAAAGATTGTAGAAGGTGTGTCGCGGTGGGTAGTTGACCAAGTTCGAACCCCAGGTCACTATTGTGGGAGTGTCGTTCGCAGCCAAGTGGTAGTTGAAGAAGGGCGCGCCGATGCCACGGATATCGGGGCGTGGTGGGTTTTGAGTGACTTCAGCAATTGTGGGAATGTAGTCGGAAAGCTGTATGCTATCAGTCCTCCATCTCTAGGCGCAAGTAAAATAGATTCTCACCATGATTAGGCCCAGGACCTTTCCTTCTCCTTCAGTAATCCCGGGTGCAGATACTACGCTACGGTCTTCGAAATCCTTTACAGCCTCCATGATCACAGTAGCGCCATAGCTGTTACCAACGAGGATGATGTCTTGACCATTACTGAGCCTGGCCTCAAGCAAGCCGTTCACGACGTTGACGTCTGCTGTCTGTTCGACGTCTGCGACATTGTTGCCTACAGAAGGCATGTCGACCGCATCAATATGCTCAAAGCCTAAGTCAACGAGCTGGGCTTTGACTTCGTCGTAGACACTAGCCCGATGGAAAGCTCCAGGTACCAGAATCAATACTTGCTTGGCTGTCACTGCAAGTGAGCTGACGATAATAGAGGAAATAGCAAGGACTTTGACCAAAAGAATCATCGAAGCCATGGCGACTGCTTGTGAACGACTCAAGGGTAGATGGAAGATCAGAGTAGTTTGATGATAAGCACCCCGCCATCTTGTAGGTGAATTTCACGGACGACGATTACTTTGACTCAGTGACAGCAGTCGAGATTGTCAGGATCGTGTTCACCGTTGCTTCGATGGCCCAAGAAGGTAAGAGTTGTAAGGGGTGCCTTGTGTAAATTGGCTGCACGTAGGAACGCTCCGAATTATCCGAGGGCCTTGAGAATCCTTCTCGCAACTTCATCTACTCGGCAGGCTGCATGGCGAGAATGTGTGAGGCACTTGCGACGCCCGTGCTTGCAAACCCGCGAGGCATGCACGTGGTGCAGTGATGAAGTGGAGCTGAGTGATTGTTGGAACGTCGGCTACTGCAACAGCTTACTTCAGCTCACCTGCTCATTTGTTCTCTGACTGTCGTAGATCAGGACGACACGCCGTGGTACTTCAGCAACGGAGACCTGGCTTGTGATTCAGTGTTCTGTGATGTAGGAGTGAGGTTTTCATGAAGGGCTTGTCTAATACTCTCTACAGTCCTCGCTTGCCTATGTTCTGTATTCTGAAGAGTGAAGATGAATTGCTTAGGAAGAACGAAGAGACAACATCAACTTAAGATCACACTCACCTGTCGCCGTTCGCGCTAAGGCCGTCCAGCAAATCTTAAGCGCCCAAACTGCCATGGCTTTCTACGTGCCTTTGCTCTGGTTCACACCTGTAATTATTTCTCGGACCTCGCCTCCAGACACGTGCAAGCCGTTCAGCCACTAGAGTGTCCGGTTCTTGTCAATTGCTGATTGCGTTGAGCGTTTGGCCCACCTTCACACTGAGAACAAACCTCCAAATGTCATGTACAGTTGCGCAACATCATGTTGCGTGGATTATGGATACCGATGTAAATTAGATCAGCCTTCAGCTACCGCTTCTCCTTACCAGGCGTGCGTGGTGAGATCGTTGCTCACCACAGTGGCTGTCGTTCGTACTGGAGAGGGTGTTGCCTGCATATCGACGGTTTAGCACGAAACAGCCAGGACAATCTCTTCGAGAACTGGTGGTTTCGCATCTCGTACGAGTTACTTCATAGTGGAAGAGGAGTTTCGTCCTTCGCGGAGGTACAATCGAAAGTGCGCTGCCAAGTCTCGATCGTACATCCAAACTTGACGCTTTCGGGCCTTTCGGGGGGCCAGAACGCCGATTTCCGACACTTATCGCCCAATGTGTGGACACAATCCTCAGCCTCATCACTAACACCAGCATCACGGTGCGCAAGGATTCCGTACGACAATGACAGCTTTGTAGCCCAGAGCTTTTTGACGTCCGTTAGCTCGGTGCGTATCGCGTATGAGAGTCGACCGGACGAAGTCCTTTGATCGTGACGAACAACAGCTGCGCTCAGGCTCACCTTGTTGCTGGCTCTTACACAATGACATATGGGGCCAGCAGGCAATGGCCTTCACAATTTTGTACAACGGCTTCCTTCACCCTCGACTTGACCCCTATCTAGGCTCATATTTCCAAGCGCACATATACATCCGCCAACAATCTTTTACGTGCGCATTTCCTTCAACAACACAACATTTTCAGCACATACTCTTCGAAATATGACTGCAGGCATGCGAGGCCCCTATGTGGGCGTTGGCTCTACGAATAGCGACCAAGAACCCGCCGTTGAATTGACGCGGACTATCACCGGGAGGAAAATTCGCAATGGGCCCAAAGTCTCAATATCCGAGATGTTGAAGGCGTTGATTCCTGCGGCTGCGATGATTCTAGCCGTGCTCTGGATCAACGCGTCTCACATCTACGGCGTGTTTCACCACCAAGGAGCATACGTCCATCGAGCGAAGGTCGCACTGGCCGACTTCGACGGTGGTAACTTTGGCGATGCTTTGAGGATCTCAGCAGCGATGAACAACGGTTCATACGGTTACCCTACCTACATCAATGTCAACACCGCCGGCTCCAAACCTGAGCAGATCAGACATGAGGTCTTCAAGGGCACTTACTGGGCCGCAATTGTTGTAGAGCAAGGGGCTACAGCTCGTTTCGAGGATGCAGTGAACGGCTCCGCCCAGACCTACGATTCAAGCAATGTCTATACATACTACATTCTTGATGCACGCTACTATACCCTCTACGCCTCAAGCATCCTTTCGACTACCGTCACCACTGCATCAACCGCATCTGGCATCTTCAGCGCAGATTTCATCACCCCCATTATCGCCCGTGGCACGTATGCAAACACGACCGCAGCTCTTTCCGCCCTTGCTGGTCCCGCCCGTGCTATCGAGATGCCTGTTGCATCACAACTGTTCGGCGATCTAGACGATAAGGCCTTCATCAATACCATTGGCGCAGTACTGCCTATCCTAATGCAGTTCTTCTTTATCATGGCATGGAACGGAGTCTGCAACGGCATGCACCTGTACGCCGCATACGACCTGCGCACACATATGATCGCCCGTCTCTTCTGGAGCACCTTTTGGCCTATCTTTACTAGTTTGTGCACTGCTGGTTGGACCTTTGCTTTCCGAGGCAGCTACCACATTGATGCGAAGATGTTTTTTGCCTTCTGGGCAGTGACTTGGGTCTTCAGCATGATCAACTTCGACATGCTGGATATTATCACAGGATTCATCCCCATGGCATTCGTGCCGTTCCTCTTCCTGACCTGGGTTATCTTCAATGTTGCAGGCTCCCTTGGGCCACCGGAAATCCTCAACCACTGGTACCGCATCAACTACTTCTTTCCCAGTCTCCACTGGTACAGAACCTTCATCACGATCATCACTCAAGGAGCATACAACAACCTGCGGTACACACTCCCAGTGCTTGCCGCTTGGCTGCTGCTGCTGAAGATCCTTAGTCCTTTGGCTACAAGGAACAGAGTCAGGAAAGCGCAGGAGGTTTTTCGATGGTACAATGAGCGTGACGCCATCGGTGGACCTCACTAAGCTACGTTTATACGCATCTGTTCTTGCTATATCGATTGTCAACATTCAGCGCACAATACCTTGACCAGATTAGACTAATCACTGCTTTTCAAAAGCCTTATCAATCTCTTTTTCCCTCCCTGCAGCCCACAGAAGTCCTCTTTCCACCCAGCCAGCAAACCACTTATCCTCCCACGCTTCATCAAAGTGCCCCAAGGCAATGTATGCGCTCCTTCCGCCCTCAAGCTCCTGACACCACGCCAGCGGATGGTTTGACCCGTGCTTGCCTCCCTTGAAACTGTTGGTGTCTCCTACTAGCAGGATCTCCAGGTTTCCATTCTCAGCTGGATGAGAAGTGAAATTGTACCACTCATCTGTCCATTTCTCTGGCAGACCCTCCGTGCCGGTCGCATAATTGATAGGGTGCGAGCCGTTCACGACCTTGAAGGAGCCAGGCTCTGGATCGGGATGCATATCGAAGTGCGCTCCGATCAGTGTTCTGTACCATTCTGAGGATAGCATACCGGCTGCTGCACAGTGAATGCCGAACACACCACCTCCTGAGCGCACGAATCCCTGCAGTGCAGAGAGCTGCTCATACGTGAGAAATTCGCCTGAGTTGTGCAACAGGCAGATGACGCGATATGTTGAGAGGTTCGTGGGCGTGAAGAGGGATGCATCTTCGCTGGCTGTGACACTGAAGCTGCCACTCTCAGCTGTCAACTGTTTGATTGCTGCGATGCCGGCTGCAATTGAGTCGTGTCTGTAGCCGGCGGTTTTACTAAAGACAAGCAAGTTGTCGGTGTGAGGGGGAGCCATGATCGTATATGAGCGTCGAAGCCACTATAGAGGTACTAGGACTGAACAAAGCTGTATAGAATATTTAATCGGGCCTGCGTATTGCGTTCTATGAGCATGACTTTGTATCGTAGATGATGATTAGGCTAAATTCACTGACGTCATCTCCAGACAGCAGACATAATCCCGCGGGCGTAATGACTACCTTCAGAGGTAAAACCATCCGAGAGACGTAAACGGTCCACATGCTACACCAGCCCAAACTTACACGCTGGCACTAGCTCCACTGCCAAAGATCTTATCGATTCTCGTTGCGCGCTGCCAGACCACTTCCCCTTTCCCGTCCCCGTCATCGTTGAACTTCTTGCGGAAGTACAGAATGCGATGTTGGGGGATGAACTCCTCGTCTGTCTGCTCTGTTTTCCATTTCTCGAGGCTTGTCTCCTTTGCACCGAGAAAACGGTCCTCGTACCCAATGATGTAGTCCGCAGGGTCGAGGTTTGGATCCCAGCGTAGGCGGCTGAGGACATCCGTGGCTGGTCGCAGCTTAGTTATCGAAACAGGCACTGATGTCGACACCGGTTTGGAACGAATTGTTAGCTTGGGTAGCTCAGTGCCCTCCTCAGTCATTTCGTCCAGGTCTTCTTCATCGTCCGAGTCGGGTTCGATCTCCACGACATAATCGCCCCATTCGCGATCGTCTAGCCGAAGCTTCTGAGCCTGAATGCCGTGTTGAGTGACTAACGAAGCATTGACCCAGGAGAAACTTGCGTCGTAGTTCTTCTCGTCTGTTCTTAGTGAAGCAAGGAACCTGTCAACGACCTTCTCTAAGGACTGCTTCGCCACCTGTCGCTCTTCGTAGCTTCTGGGCGCCGATTTGGGTGTTGCGGCCCTCCGTAGACCGATGAGGTAGCAGCCATGGTAGTCATTGCTTCCGTTTTGCTCATCGGATATGCTGTCTGTAAAACGTGTTGGCCACAGACGGACTTCAACGTCTGAAACGGTTCTGTAAATATCTGTTAATGTTAGCTTCCGTGAGGTTTACGAGCGCAACAATATTACCTACCAACAACAAGTGAGAGGCAACGCGACTCTACCCAACCAACTAAGCTTTTACCCTTGGCCAGTGTGCGGCCCCAGAATTGAATATCAATGCTGACGTAGCTCTTGTAGGAATGTAAGAACTGCGACTCGCCGACTCCCAGACCAAAGAGGCTGTGAGCGGCGGACTGACTGAAGAAACTTTCCCAGGTCATTGAAACGTCCGAGAGCCGTGCACTGGCAGCCTTGAACTCTTTGATCAGGACCAGGAGCCCGGGTAGGGTTGATGTATGCGCTACATTCGAGTTTGGAGAATGGAAGCCCAGTACCACCATCGGTTCTCGCGCAGTCCGGTGATAGCGCGGCGTTTGCTTGTGGAAAAAGGCATCGTAGACCATATCGCCTGCCCAGTTGAAGTTTGCGTAATGATGGAAGAATGTCGCGACCAAGTCGCTCGCGCTGATCGTAGTAGTGTCATTGACGGAGAACTCGTGCGCGACGCGTTTGTAAACCCAAGATAGCATAAGTGTAATGTGCACACCTCCAAGGAATCCAAACTTGGACGAGTACATGCCGCGCTGCGTTGCCCAGAGTTTGATAGACCGATAGGCCAGACCAAAGGCAGCAAGATCGGGCGTAGTACGCTTGATGTAAAGCAGGTCGCGGTAAGGCTTCAGCTTTCGTAAAGAGAGAATCGAGAGGTTGAAGACTGGATCCGAAGTTGGCAAGTTCTCGAATTCAGACCACCTTTCAGCCACACGAGCTGCGGGACAATACTGCAGGTCCATAGGCACACCATTGACCGACAGCTCGAGCATGGTCCCTGTACCTGCTTCGACCTTGCGAAGTATGCGGATACCTTGGCTCTCAGCCTTCTGTAGTCGTTGGCGCGCAAGCTTGAAGAATGTCTTCGAGCTAATTGAGCCGATGCAGAGGCAATCGATGTCGGAAGCTGATGTATCCACCCCCATGGCGAAAGATCCAACGGTTACCATGACCAAAGTGACGTCACCTACACTACCGGCCTTTGAGTCTCCAAGTACGACTTCCTTGAGCAGGGCAAACGCTGCTTGACGTTTCGAAATCTCCTCATCGCTCATGAACATGTGATGTTGGCGCAGCGTTGATTGCATCTGCTGAGAAGCTAGATGAGGGACATGCTGGACTTCCACATTCAGCTCCTTGAGCATCTGTCGATGATCTGGTGTCAGTTCGTCGGCAGGTTTCGAAAACTGCAGTGACGCTCTGACTCCATAATGATCACTCGGGACTGCACCTTCGCCAGCAACCTCTGCAGGCAAGCCAAACATGTTGAACGCAGTGACTTGAAGCGATCCAGGCGGTCGAAAGAGGATGCGATCGTACCTTTGCGGCCTGTTTTGTGAGGTGCCGGATGTCGTGGCTGCTAGCGCATTGTTCCTTGGATCGAAGGTGGCACCTTCCTCGCCATCGAATAGCTCCTCATTGTCAAGACCATGTTCAGCCAGTCCCTGATTGTCTTGTATACTACTCCAAGCATCCATGATTCCATTCGCAGACAACTGCTCTTCGATAGCAGCGAGAGTATTCCTGGTCTGTGCGGTAATGGATTTACTTCTCAAAGCGCCGTCAATTGTGTATGATGAGGTGGCAAGATTGAAGTCTCCAGCAATGATCCACGGACTACTGTTGTGCTGGCGAGTTAAGTGGGTCAAAAGGTTGTGCACCTGCACCTTCTTCGCAGCAACAGACCCATCTGTTAGGCCGCATGTCAGATGAATACCGGCGACAGCTAACGATTCACCAGGAGTGACTGATTTGAAGACGGCAACTACGGCACCTTTGTGTCTGCGGTGGAAAGGTACCAGCTTCCATTCGAAGGGCCATCTGCTGATGACAACGACATTTCGCAAGCTGGGCAAGGGTCCTATGTCCAATTGGCTCGGTGGGCCATGCGAGGTGAAAGGGTACTGTCTTTGGATCTCGGCATTGTTCAGCAGAGACGATAGAAAATCGTCAGACACTTCCTGCAAGACTACAATATCCGCCTGTGCACACTCTGACAGAAGTGTACTTATCAAGAGCGGGTCACGATCACGCACTGGTGGGTACTCCGAATCTACCAAGACGTTGTAGCTTGACACCGTGACTGAAACAGGTCGGATGACACGTGACTGTAGAGACGCTGCTCGTATCCACACGCGGGAGCAGTGATCGAAACAAAAAGTCTCCCCAGGTTGTACCGCCCGATTGAAAGCTGTGGTAGAATCTGCTGACTCGGCCTCGTCGACCTCATCGTCATCGTCCGCATCGAAAGGAGGAGTCTCGCTGAGCCAGTGCTCTGTCATAGTGATCTTGTTCGAAGCATCAGAACAGCAGGTATCGATTGAGCCCCACAAGCGCATTCGAGTCACCGCGTTCTCGGCTGGTGTTCGCTCGCGAATCAAGATAGCCAAAGAGCCTATCTCAAAGTCCAAGGTGGGAAGTAGGCGCACTTTGGAAATGAGGAATTCGAGCGAAGCCATCGAGTTGTCTTCAGTCTGCCCGGCCGTCAAGTGGAAGTTGTGTCGACTGGGCTTGTGGCCAAGAGCCTGCAGAGCTAGCGATCGAAGCGATTCCAGCGATCCATCTGAAGAGTCTCGAGACTCTTGCAGAATTGCAGTGCTATTATGTCGTTGCCTGAGAAGTCCTGCAGACTCCAGCTTGATTCTTTTCGCTGTGCTGCTGTCTAGGTTCCTCTCAACCTGGGCCTGAATCTGCTGCTGCGCTTCTGGCAAGCGCTCAGGTGCAACAAACGGGTAGATAAGGTTGACATGTGCTGGCCATCGACCATACGCCTTATCGTAGAGCTCGCGCAAGCCATCGACGTGCTCGCACTGCTCAACTGGTGGCAGCACGCAAAGTGCAGTGTCGTAGGAGGTCACCGGGATGGTGTAGGAAGCTGATGTCTGTTGCACGCCCGTCATGACGCTCAAGTCGCTGAACTATAAGATTTCAAAGACAGGAAAGGGTATCTCAACGTGCAAAGAAAAAAGGCACTCGATGTTGTAGTGGAAAATTCATGACGAGGAACCAATATACTTATACATTGCTTGGTATCACCGCATCCTGACACTCTCTGCTGTTCTGAATACTTTCAGGCCTAAAGGGGAACCATAGTATGACTCCAAAGCGGATTCACACCTCGTGTGGTTTTTTGAATGGCGGTGCACGTAGACTCGAAATGAGTCATTTGCGCTAGTGACGGAAAGCGACTGCTGCTGCGCCACAGTGATGGAGTTGCTGCTTTCGACCCGCTGGTGTTCTCCCTTGGATCGCATCGCATTGAGATGTCTGCTTCACAGAGGACAGCGATGCATTGCGATGGTGAACGCGTGTGGCGAAAAGCGGGTCCAACTCCAGCCGCTCAATCCGTGGCTTTCATCGAAAACAGCACGCACACATCGTCAATGGGCCGTCTATGTTGCGCGCATCATATGAGATACCAGAGTCAATATCGACACACGTTACATGATAGTTAAACCCTGATCGCGCACCGTATTCGAGCTACGCCTTTGTTAGGCGATTCAGGCCTACCAGATTACTTGCAGCAAAGGAAGCTTCCTGCCTTGTGCTTCAACATCGCACAGGAGAATAGACTTCATGCATGCGTAGGCGTGAAATGCCCTAAGCCCTTCGTATCGCTTTCAAGATGAGCTAACAAAGATTTACATAATGGAAAGTACGAGAGAATTTCACCAGCATGAAAATTTTTCCCGTGTATGTTAAGAAGCTAAGAAGTCTTCCCTCTTGAGCCCTCATCAAGCCCTCACCACCTCAAACACTCAACTGGAACTCGCCAACATGGCTTCGAAATACGAATCAATTCCCACTTCTACGATGTACATGACAATTGACCCGCCAACGATCGACAACATCGTCGGCCCAGGGGGCGTCGCAAGGCCTTTACATTCACCAGTCCCTCCTCGAATCCCGATCTAAGTACTTTAACATGCTCTGAAACCAGGGTAATTCTTCGAAGGTAGGGAAAGGGTCATCTGATTTCCAGACGAGGATCCTGAGCCACACCACATGTATCTCTCGATTGCATACGCTCCACAGGAAGTCAAGAAGTATACCTAGTGTATCCTCCACGGCAATGCAACAACCGACTGGACTGGCTTACACAAATGGTTCGATCTTGATGCTACTAAGCTAGCCCATGTTTGCGGCCTTGCTGATATGTTGCTAGACACTGACATGATGAAGGATGTAGATACCCAATTCTCGGGTATGGACTGTACAGATATTTATTTGGACGGGAAATACAAATCTGCTGCTTTCCCCGTTTCAGGTACTACTGCACTTCATCAGAGTCAGCTAAAGCTCTGGTCGTGGAATGTAAAGACCCTCGCGAATCGATAGCAGTCTAGTACAACGTAGAGGACAGCGACAGATCCCGTCCAAGTCAAACAGATGCAGACGACAACAGGCCCTGTCTAATAGCATGGATTCTGTGTCTCTCTGGTTCGTCCGCACGCTCATTGTCCAACTCTTCGACGATCGCGTGTCTTAAAAAGAGTGGCGACAGTCGAAGAGGGAGAAGGAGTCTGAGGTGGAGGAGCTTGTGAAGAAGACCAAGAAGCTCAAAGCGTGAATCAATGAGCTCGAAAATTGTTATTGGGACTGTTACCTACACATCTGTTCCGTGTGATCTTTCTGTTATGTATTCGGCCTTACTTTTGTACGGTGCTAGCACACGCTCTTACATCACTTTGTACTTGCAACGTGCAAATGAGTGCTCTGGACCTGGAATTTCTCATACATGTGCTTACCCATGATCACCAAGATGAATGTATCAATCTTTCCTCAACACCAGCGCGCCAGTGAAATGCATGGAATTGAACTTTGATGCAAATGAGAAGTATCATCCGACTTCCGACTTCGGCAGCAGTTTACTGCTTCCACAAAACGCTCCTCTCGTCCTTCACGTTGACCCAGACGTACTCAGTACATCTTGGGTTGCTCTTGTTGCTGCCTAGTGTGACAGCGAACAGGTTGATCTCGATCCACGCGGGCCTCATGCCCATCCTCTCGAGCCTCTCCCACCATTTCCTAAACCTTTCGAAGTCGACCTTCTCATTCGGCGAATCTCCATTGCCCAAGTGCAATTCGATCATGACTTGCCCGATAGGCAGCACGCTCTTGCCACTCGCGCTCTGAACGCCGTCGAAGGCATCCATGAATGTGTCTAGCGCATCGTACTCGCTACCCTCGATGTCGATCTTCAAGATGTCGATGTATGTGTGGTTGTTCTCCTTCATCAGCGCCGGCAGTGTCCAGAATGCAGGCGATGCATCGTGTTCGTCGTCCTTGCCGAGGCCGACCTTCTTGAAGAAGGTGCGGTGTCGCTCGGTCGCTGGGATCTGCTTCCCCCATCCCTCGACCGAGAAGTCATAACCCCAGATGCGTGCGCTGGGCACACGCTCAAGCATTTCAGCTTCAAAGGACGACTCGCCGTTGATGCCAAAGCTGTAGATAACGAGGCCCGATTCGGCGGCTGCAATGGCTGCTTCGCGTACTTCGACGGCTTCGGCGCTGGTGGGCTTCGGTTCGGGCAGACTCTCATAGATGCTCATTCCGCAAACCCATTTGCCTCCATCACCGAGGCGACCGACGCGCTGAAAGTCATGAGGGCAGGTCCAGGTAGCCGGAAAGAAGTCCCAAATGGTGAATGGGTACTTCAAGAAGTCCGTCGGGAAGAAGGGAATCTTGGGATTCGCTGGATGCGATTGCGCCATCTTCTCGCGCAGTTCTACGCTCTTCTTCCATGATTTCTCTGAAAGGGCCATGCGTTCGCGCAGCCATGTTGACGGGTATGAGGGCAGCTTCGACGATTGTGAGAGAGAGGGAAGGAATTTGTATGTTCCTGCGTCGTTGTTTTGAAATAGTGCTACAATGAATAGAAAGATTATTGCTATCGCGGCGACTCGACCTGAGGTAATCATTAGCTGGTAGGCCAGGCTTAGCATGACAAAGCTGACTGACCTGTCAATGACCGGATCATGATGACGGTGTGGAAGAATTGCAGTACGAAAGCAAAAGTACCAAGGGTATCAAGGAAGTGTCGTGAATACGTAGGCTCCGATGTTGAACGAGCCTACCAGCGAGAGTTGAGAGTGACGGGACGGCAGGTGAAGCACAGCAGCTCCGCTCAGGTCATTCGATGCACGGGTTCGGGCAAACACCAACTACTGCCAAGTGCAGAAGACAGCGGGATACATCTGCGGGACCTGTACCTGCGACTCGCAAGGTATCGCCAAGTCGCTCTGGCATGCTTCGCCGTAAGCATTCGGTACGATGCAATATTAAGATCGACCCCACCGGTTGGACTGGTGCGACGGATGCCGAGGAATCATGCCCTCCAGTCCCCGTGCGAGGATGAACGATGGTGAGGGTCCAGGCTGTGGCCATGGTGGTCATGCTCGGTTTCCGAACAGCGGGGAAAAGTGGACCCAGCCGCGTTTCACCCAACGGGATCGGCAGGGTATTGCGTGGCTCGCGAAACGCTTCTGGAAGGCGCTCACACTATTTTGACGTCACAGATGACTACAAGGTGGTGAGAGGTGGATTTGAACAAGCTCATTCGATAGTCTATTTTCGGCAATTCATTGTGAGGCTGATCATCACACCTTAGGCCAGGATCTTGTGCACTACAAGCGCAGCCACCAACAAGAGCCCACTGCATGTGGTAAACACAGCATCACGGTGCGATTCGCCTGAGGAGATTAGCCGTGTTTCAACTCCAAATGCCTGGGCAGAGGATTCGCCTACCTTCTTTGGTGGTGCTCAAGGCCAGCACAACAAAGGCGTTCAGGGGAATGCGCAGTACCGTGTACACACTCGCGCGTGAACTGTCGTCGATTAGTTTGCCCTTGATCGATGCCATGACTGGATAGTAAATGCCACAGCATAGCTCAAAGACACAGAAACACCAAAGTGTCACACGCTCGTCGCGGAAGTGACCCGGGATAAAGAAGCATGCAGATGCAACCGCCAAGGTGCCCATGAGCACCCTCTTCGCCGGAAACGCCGAGGAAGTCGTCGTGATATTGTTGTATAACATGGAGCCGAGCATCATGGAGCACATGAGGATGGCAAAGATCAAACCGAAGGGGAGATCTACGAGAAAGTCAGCCAAGCGTTGGTCATCCGGAGCCTATCGATCATACCATTTTTGGAACCTGCAAGCTTGTGTGACAGCTTCAAGGCTGGAAACTTGAAGAAGATGAAAAGGAACAGAGACCCTTCGAAGAAACACGACACCAGTGCTAGAACGAGGATGTTTGTGTCCCTGAAGATATACCTCAACGTCGATTTGGTCGTGCTCATGGTCGAGTCCTCTGCCTCTTCCTGCTGGAGCAATGCCGCATCTTCTGATGTGTTACGGCGACTCGCGCCATAGTTCTCGCCCTGTAAATGTCAGCTTCTATATGTTGCGTAAATGGTGCATTTCACGCACCCAGAACTTCGAGATTGCAACAAAGGCGAGAGAGAGGCACCCGATGGAAGCCAAAAAGGGCGCTTTAGCAGTTCCCACCAGACCGACCAAGCCCTCAGCCAAGATACCTGCGAAGATTGCGACAAGGCTGTTCAAAATCGTCATTGCGCTGAAGATGCTACCGAGCACAGAGCTCGTGTCCTCTAGCATCAACTGATTGAACTCTGCGACCAGCCAGCTTTCAAAGACGCTCCAAAGTAGCGTTCCACATATCCCCCCAAGCACGCGGCCTAAGAACAGGATCCGAATGTCGTCGGCGAGCAAGGTGAAGCTGGAGAACGAATACAGTACGCAATACGCCAGGCATGCTGTCCGGCGGCCGTATCGATCAGCGAATGTGCCTGCGAAGGATGCTGAAATACCGGCGGAGACAAATCCAATGAGGAACAGGAATGCGACTGTCTCTTCTGGGAGGCCCTTCTCGTCTGTAGATAGTGAGCCGCGTTTCGCTTTCACGTGAGCTTCGAACATACCTTTGTAAATGGGGTAGATATAAGGTCCTTGGAGCCAGTCGGCGGCATTGACCAGCAAGTATATTGGAAAGAAGCGCCATTTCAGTTTGCGCAGACCTTCTCTGTCCGACTCTTCTCGCCCTCGATGATCGACTTTTTCTGAACTGTTTGCGTCTACACCGTCCGTTCGGCGCGACCGATATGTTTGTAGAAGTACAAGACTATTTACCAACAGCGAGCCTGCGAACGTAGCTCGGTAGAGATCCATGCTGTGTATGTGAAGGAAGCAGATATGTGATCGAAGTCGCTCTGTATTTGTGACGATATGGTCGCGTCGATTCGATGCTTGATTTGTTGTTTCTGTGACTGTCAAGTATGCAGTTGATGCAAACTCGGTGCTCGATGAGGACGGATTTAACGGACTACAGGGGGCTGTGAAGCTCGAGGCAGACGCAGGTACGACCTCGGATGTGAATGATGATATGCGCTATTCACGTTCGGGTGCACCGGCAGACGAACAGTGTGAGCGTGTAACGGACTTTGTGATGACAATGCGCGCCAGCCTCACACCTGATACTGAGCCCGCCCAGCAATAACTAACGATGACAGCTTGGCTGCTTGCGCGTAATCAGGACGGCACATGTTACGTTTCCGAAATGTGGAGCACATCTCTGACGATGGAATCGGACTCATTCCCCGCAACCGCAGCCGAGCGCTGATCGCTTAGAGCTGCCCAGTCAAACACCTGGCCAGACGCATAGCCTTTCGTAAAAGGGTCTCCAGGCATTTGATCTCTAGGGGGCTGTGCGAGGTTCACTTGCTCGGCAGCCCCAAACAGGCGCGAAGGAGGGCTGCACTTCAGTTGTGTTGGACGCCTCAGCGGCCTGATGACCGGGAACAAGGCTACGCCCTCCGCGGCAGCAGCAGCGAAGGTGCGGGGTCGTACGGTGGTCTTGAGATCTGGCTGAATGGCATGGCGGACAATGCGTTATTCCTGTTGTCAACCTCCCCTTGACTTGCGGATGAAGCGAGGAGTTGCAAGCGTGTCATTTTCGCGTTCGTCTGATGACGTAATAGACTCAAGAACATCTTGGGCACTTCTACGCGTCGCGTCTCCTGCATCTCTTCTCATGCGACGACTGACTCGATGAAAGCGCCTTATGTCTACGCCTTCTTTTCGTTCCTCGATACCGAGGTTGCAGTCACATAAGATACGCGCTTGTCGTTAGTCTACCTACGCGCAGTGTCAGTGCGCCCTGAGCCTAATGGTGAGGAGAAAGGAGGAAAGCAACTCTGTGATACAGTGTCCTTTGGTGACTCGACATAACTTTCGTCTCATGCGCTCTCACACCAGTGATGTCTCTACGCCGCCGGGCCCGCTCGGTCCAGCTCAAACACGCCTCTTATCACGAAACCATGGAGAGCTTGGTACATCTCACCACTATGGAGCATATCAGAAAGGGCAAACGCCAAGGCTTCCACCATCCCCCGGCTGCTTCTTCCTGACGTTGCCTGCACTGAGAGAGTACAGCAAGAAACCTACGCCAAATGGACTCTCCAACTCCTCGAGGGATGCAGCAGACTAGTTGCCTCACGTAATCATCGTTCGGTGCGTCTGTGTTCTGCTCCGACAAGGCAATCTGCATCGTTGGACCGCACATGTCGAACACACTCCTAAGGCTGAGATGACAACTAACGGCCCGGAATCGATCCACCGAGCAATTGTAGAACAGATGATACAGTGTCCATCCATCCTTCTGTATGAAATCAACTGCACGCAGATCTTCTTGCTCTGCCGTACCATTATCCGCGACGTAACCATTGAGACTCAACACGTCTTTCGACAGATACTGCTCAGCTTCGAAGTGCGGGACGACTCGGCCTGAATGATGTTGAGGGAATATTCGGAACCAATTCGTGACAGTTTCGATGAGACTGCCTTGCATGACGAGGATTCCGGACTATGACAGTGATATGCTTCAATACGGGGGCCAGGGCCTGACAAGCGAGCGTCGAGGCCCTCCAGCATGGGACTGCGAAGAACGCGTTCGGCGATCGGACGCAGAGCGCTTTCGGCTTTTTCCTTCACTGATTTGCAAGTGCCGAGGATTGCTTTTGGTGCAAATGTCGAGATCAATGTGAGAAACATCACGCCTCCGTTGTCAAGAGACTTCATATACTTGATACGAACGACGCGATTCAGTAGGAATGTGTAAAGCAAGCGACGCAGCTCTTCTGGTCAATCGAGAAAGCGAAATGGCTGATCTAATGCGCAGGACGTGCTCTTCTCATGGTGTGGACTGTTCGATGATCTTGTCGTGACTGTGAGAAGGTTTGCTTACCGACTGTTACTTAGTTAAAATAGTGAATTCTAATTGTACGACAGG
Organism: Phoma herbarum; assembly: GCA_001599375.1. Lineage (NCBI taxonomy): Eukaryota > Fungi > Ascomycota > Dothideomycetes > Pleosporales > Didymellaceae > Phoma > Phoma herbarum. The sequence goes on from BCGR01000001.1 coordinate 146,544, forward strand.
AAATTTGCGTCACACCAGGCGAAATGCGTAATGACGCAGCGTCAGCCGCGCCATCCTTTAATCGAAGACCTCCTCTTCACTACGCCGCATTTCCAAGTGAGCATAATCAGAATCATTGCGCGCAGTAACACATTTCCGGCTCACGAGGCCTACAGGTCCCATAACGGAAAACGTGATCTATTGAATTGTGTACACAGAGATATCAGATTTCGCCTAAAGTTCTTCCCGCTGTTCTCCGGCTTGACCGGGTCGACCCTGCGCGACCTGCGATATCTTGAAGCCTCCCGGCACATTTTTCTGGAAGATTTGCTTTGGGTCATACATCTTCGCAGCCGCCTTCATCTTCTTAACGTTCTCCGCTCCGTAACCGGCAAGGGGGTCCTGAGTTTTGTCTGCATAGTCGAGATATAGGTAAGGGTTGGCGGCGCCGATGCTGGAGGCATAGTCACCAATTTTGTCGATAAGATCTGCACCGGCCTTTTGGAAAATCACATCTTGCTCAGAACCCTGCCAAGACAAATAGATCTGATACACTGCGAGCGGGTCAGTACGCTCTTATTGACTTCATACTCAAATAGACTTACAGCATAAGGTCTCACCATCAAAGCGCTCTAGACCAAGGATGTTACCGCCCCTTGCGGCACTGTCCCTCCAATACACAGGTGGTAGAGGCTGATACAAATTGTATATTTGCCAGTCACCAGTCGCCTTTGCCTTGAGATCGGCCAACACATGCTTGTAGAACCCATGGGCCGCATTCATGACACGTAGATCGTTGGCAAAGGTCAAAGTGCCGAAGTACACGCTCGTACCAGTCTGGCTAGCAAACGCCGCTGCGAGGTTGGACATGTTTGTCACCGCGGTAGTATCGGAGATGTTACCAGGAATCGCAAGAAACTCATTGAATGCTGCAGGACGGACGACCGGCTCCGCGTGGTCGTACGAATTCAAAATCAACTCTAAGCTGGTCTTTGACTGATACAACGGTATCACAATGACGGCTGACTTTTGATTCTTGTCAACATTGTTCGAGAAGTTGATGAGCGCCTCGAACTGATCCTGAATGGTCGTCTCGGGGTAGATAACAAGGCCACCCCACATGCCCTCGTACTTGAAGGTCCGGAATTTGAACTGGGTGACGATGCCGAAGTTGTTGTTTCCACCCTTCAGCACGGTAAAGAGATCTGGGTTTTGCGTCTGATTCGCCGTGACGATACGGCCATCAGCGAGAACGACTTCGAATTCGAGAACGTTATCGCAGATTAGACCGTACTCGGCTGAAAAATATGAGATACTACCATCTGTCAGCAAATTTGAACGTCTATCTCGGACTTTCCCTTAGTAACGCACCCGCCCCCAAGAGTCGAACCACCGACACCAACAGTCGACGAACGGCCTCCCGTTGTGATAACACCAAGAGGTTCAAGCGTTTTGAACACATCATTCCATCTGGCACCAGGACCAACCTTTACAAGGCTCTTGTCGGCATCGTATTCAACGGCGCTGATGTATTGTAGATCTATGGTTACGCCGTCTTGGATGTTGGATGCACCAGCGTACGGAGTCTGGCCACCACTGCGAATGGCAAAGTTGCAGGACTTCGCAGGCGACGCGGCGGTCAGAGTCTTGATCGCGACAGCTACCTCTTCTGCGTTCTTCGGCTGGACAATGCACCTAGGTGTGATCGATTGCTGCTTGACGTCGAAGTACGAGTTGAGGCGAGACTCGAACGCCGTTTGGCCCGGGTGTAGGAGACGCTCTTTCAAAGAGCTGCTTGTCAGCGCAGCACACTGTACACTGTAAGGCTCGGAAAGGTTGGGATGGAAAGTGAACCTCAACTCACACAAGGATCAATCTTGATCTGGGCGGTCGCCGCCAACGGTGCAAAAGCTGCAGCGAGCAGCGTCAACTTCAGATCGAACATCTATGACGATCTGGGTCTGGAAGCGACCTTATTCGCGAGAGGAACAATGGGCGACGCAAAAGCAATGTAAACTCGAAGGGAGTCTCCGTTTAAAAGGCCAATCATGGAATCGTAACTGCTCTGTCGGCAACAAGCTGCCACGGAAGCATAGCGACTACTCCATGTCCAGGTTCGTACCTATTGTGGACCCCAATGGAATCGGCCAGACCTCGAACTCAAGAGCCAATAATCATTCTGAGAATTCGACAAGGATAGATTTCAAAGACACTGGAAAGTGAGTAAGCACCGTTCTTATTGAAAGCTTGTAGCCATTGGAAGGGCTGGGATCCCTGATGGCACTCTTCCCATTGGATTCACACAGGTCCTCTTTAGAGTTGACCTGGATACGCGCATGTTAGACCCTTGAGCGCGGCTACTGCGGTAGAGGTGTGGAGAGGGTAGGCCCGATTGAATCCTACCTTGCCTTGGACGTCCATGTTTGCAGGGGAACGGAGAAAATCTGTCAGCACCTTATCTCTGTGTAACATCCGACGATGAGGGCTCTGGGATTCATCCCAGCGATTTTTACATGCCTCAGTCCAACGCAGTCTTTTTATCGAGAACAGATGATGACTTGACAGCATCGTCCTGTTCAATCCTGTCGTTTTGCCCTCCTCACACGCAAGGCCAGCAACGTCCCGCGCCCCCACTCCCAGCCGTTTGGCGGGCTGCGTGCCGCTTGTGGAAAGCCCCGGGATCCACTTCCTTCCGACATGACTCGAATCCTTCGTCCTTCCCAATCCACGAATACAGGGCAATCACTCAATCCTTTCGAGCTCCAAATACCTCTCCATACCAGAAGTCTGCTCAGCTCGTAAGTCATCGAACTCTTTCTGCGTCGCATGAGGCCAAGCCTTGAAAGCCCACGGCTCCACGATTGTATGCTTATCTTTGATCTTGAGATCGTAGTAGTCAATGGCTTCGTAGACTAAATGCTGTGCGTAGAAATCCCATAGCTGGTCCCAGTCAATAAGCCTGTTCGCGTTGCCGGAGCCGCTGATGTAGTCGGGGTGGCTGATCAATTTCTTCTTATCAACGTCGTGCCTCACGAGGGCGACGAAGTCGGGAGAGACGGGCATGTATTTCTTGATCCTCATGAAACCCTGACTATCTGTCCGCTTTATTCTCTCGGGTGAAGGAAAGCTGAGTATCGTCTCTGTGATGGCGCTGATGTACAGCAGGAGAAGGGTGGCGTGCGGGTTCTGGGATTTGGGCTTGAGCAGAGTGAAAAAGCTCTCGAGGCACCTGTGGGTTCCAAGGAAGACATTGTCACAGATGTTGGAAGCCTAGCAACCGTGTTAGTAGATTCTTGTAGGTGCGGAGTGGGACTTGCCTCGATACGATCGAACGAGCTCTCGTCTACATAGTCTCTCACATCGTACGCATCGACACTGAACATCTTGATGGCAATGTCGTCGGTGTGTAGTCGGTTGCAGAATTGACCGAGGTTGTCGATTAGATAGAAGTACAGAGCACCAAAATCGTCGTCCTTGGCAGCTGTTGCATACTTGCGGTACTCAGCAGCAGACCAGCCATCGCGAGGACTTGCACTGTTGTACAACGACCATGAGGCGCTCTGAAACAATGTTCTGGTCGTTGTTAGTAGAGTTTATGATGAGCGTAGAATCAAACTTACGGATTAGGTGTGTCAAAAGCAACCTGAGAGGTAGATTGTGGCAACAGTAACCCGGTCTCGCGAAAGTGCATCTCGCCTTGTCGCACTGGGGGTGTCCACATAGTAAACATTCGTTCGCGGAAATCGAGCATTTCTGGTGCGAAGTACCTATTGTGTCGGATGGCTTGAGCCTTCTCACGAGAAAGATCCTCGGGCACATCGAAGTACTTTGGCAAAGCCATCCATTGCTCTTTGGTGAACACAAGGCGCAGCTCTCGATTGCGACATTTGTACGTCTTTGCTTGGAGGGAATCGTCCGCTTTATTCTTGATCTTATCGCAAACGCCGGCGATGAGAGGAAGGATGCTCGATTGAAGAGTGTGCAGCATGACTGCCGGAATGAACGCCGAATACCAGATATGGATGATCAAAGGCACTGCAATATCAGACTCCAAGTGGTGAGCAACGAGAAGCATGATGACATTTCTCGCCACGACCTGAAAGCCTTTGTCGTTGATGATGACGCAGCATTTGCCTTGGTATTGCTGCGGTAGGCCGAGAAGAGTCTTGATCACATTGCGTAGGTCGCCGGACGCCGGGAAGAGAAGATCGAAATCGCGCTCTCTGCTATTCTCACCCTCGTTATTGGCCAGATTCAACACATCAAGGGCCGGATGGGTTCCCCAAAGATATCTCATGAGAGAGAACTCCGCAGGCGGCCCAGTCAGGTAATGCTGTGGCGTGCGACCTTCGTGGTGCCAGGTAGGCATCCATGACTTCTTCATCAGCGCAGACTTACAGGTTGTTCTGTGACGCGGCCAGTCTGCCTTTTGACATTCTTTAGAGCAATACTATCCAATCAGTCCAATGATTCGCGATGGTCTGTCCGTTGTGGGCTTACCTGTACGAGACGGCACCCGCCACAGGCACTTCCGGCATCATTCTCATATTGGGCGCTTCGGTCTTCAGCAAACTGTTGCACGTTAGCGCATAGAGGCGGCTTGAGATAGGCTGTCAAGCCGGGAGGGGCGGGAATCATTGTGTCGGTTGACCTTTCCGTGACACGAGGTGGGAAAGTGATGAAGGATTTCATGGCAAAGAAGGTGGCAGTGGCACGCAGCAATGCCAAGGCGCAAGCGAAAAGTAGGTGAAGGCAATCCTTACAAACCCCGGAGGTGCAGGGCGAGCGTGACAATACTGTGGTGAATGGAAGCCGTGATAGCTTTTGCACCACAGAATGACGTGAGCATGAACGAGCGCTCACGGGCTTTTGAATACCTCTGTCGGTTCCAATGTACCCAGTGTAGAGTCAAGTAAGGCATAGTCGCATAGCTGTAGGGTCAAACCTGTAGTCCAGCTCGAAGTCGATCTCGAGGTCCAGTTTGCCTCGGAGGAAAGTCCCATTTCTGGTGGGAGCCCCCTGGTGAACATTTCTTCGCGCGTGTTGCGTGATCGAGGTTCTCTGCGACTGTGGGAGAGATCGTGTGGAGAGTGCGTGACTTGTGGTGCGACTACCTCTCTCAAATATTCCTGGACTGCGAGGGTCACTGAGCTTCAATAGATTCTGGGATCCTCCCGGTAGCTACAAACAGTGTTGACACATTCGAAGACCTATAACATGCGGCTCAATCCACGCCGTCCGACTCAATTCACTGGGCGTCTTATTCTCTGAGGTGTAAAAGTAGCCCAGATCTCCGGGTCCAAGCTCTTGACTGGTAACTACCCTCACAGTATGAGGTTGGTGCTGTGACTGTAGGCTCAGTGGAAGGAAGGCTCCGTGGTATGAAGAGGTCCGGGCGTACTCTTCCAACGCTCACATTGCTCGGTGTATCTGTTGCCTTTTCTTATGCAGATATGGGAGCGATAGCCGGTGATGGGGATCGAGATGGGATTTGGTGTTTTGTGGGGAAAGCGCAGGGGTAACCTCGATGTGCTGCAACAATTCGATGGGTGCCGTCATCTGGCACGACAAGCTCGTTCCACGTCCGCGGCGGCACCATGTTTCTCCCACAGCGGCAGCACCGCTCCACTCACACCTCATGAGAGAGACAGACAGCATCCCCGATGACCGAGTCTGGAAAGGCTGAGCCGCACAGCCAGCCGTCACCAAGTGACGCGCCGACGGACCCCGCCACGCCTGCAATCGACGATGCGCCGAAGAAGGCAGACGGCGTCGAGCAGCACGACTTTGCGAACCCCACGCTGGGCATCATAGGCAATGCCTCGCGCAGGGCCTCCTCCAGCGGGGCCACCTCGCCGTCGAGGGAAGGCACGCCGCCGCCGCCGCCGCTGCCCCCGCGACCGCGACCGCAGCTCGGCATGCCGCCCTTGTCCTCGCGGCCAGCATCGTCGCATTCGATAGCACGGCAGCCCTCTCGGCCGCAGCTGGTCTCGAAAGCCACCACGCAGCTGTCTGTGACCAACACCCAGGCTTACGGCAGCGACTCGCGTGACGACTCCACCTCGCCAGCTTCCTCCAAACCGCGACACGTGCTCCCCAGCCTGCCCTCGAACGCAGCCAGTGACGCCGACGACAGCGCGAGCATAAGAAGCGATGCGCCCACGATCGCCGAGGCCGGAGGGGAGAGCATACTGGGCGAGATCGTGGACGCCACTGAAAAGTCGAGGCAGGAAGAGGCGCTGCTGCGCTCGCTGGGGCACCGCTTTGACGATGCAGAGCGGCAGAGCATGTTCCCGCCCGACCCGGACTTCGAGTCCTCCTTCGACCGCGAGTTTGAAGACGTGGATGACATGGCAGCGGACGGGTCGAACGAAGGTCAGGAAGACACGCACCGTCGACATTTGGAACGTGCTGATACAGGCGACAGAGCAAGTCATGCGGCAATGGCGAGCAAAGCTGAAGCACTTCCTGGTGCTCTCGAGCGCGGGAAAGCCCATCTACAGTCGACACGGTGACGACCAGCTGGTCACAAACTACATAGGCGTGGTGCAGACCATCATCTCGTTTTACCAGTCCACGAAAGACACCCTGCGCGGCTTCACCGCGGGCGATGTGCGCTTCGTGGTCATGTCCAAAGGCCCGCTCAACCTCGTTGCAATAACACGGCTGCCTGAGAGCGACTCCCAGCTGCGCACCCAGCTCGAAGCGCTCTACATGCAGATCCTCTCCACTCTCACCCTCCCTAGCATGGAACGCATGTTCGCGGCACGCGCCAACTACGATCTCCGCCGACCGTTGCAGGGCACCGAAACGCTCCTCTCCGCACTTGCGGACGGGTTCACTAGAGGCTCGCCCTCAACGTTACTTTCCGCGCTCGAGTGCCTGAAGCTGCGGAAGTCTCACCGAAATACCATCAACAACACACTATTGAAGACGCGCTCTGAGAACCTTCTGTACGGCCTTATTGTCGCATCAGGCAAATTGGTCTCCGTCGTACGGCCGAAGAAGCACTCTCTGCACCCCGGTGATCTGCATTTGATATTCAATATGCTGTTCGAAGCGGGCAGTGTCAAGGCTGGCGGCGGTGAGAATTGGATACCGCTGTGCTTGCCGGGCTTCAACAATACAGGGTATCTGTACATGTATGTGAGCTTCCTGAACCTGGACAACCCTGGCGAGCAGATGGAAGAACGACCGAAGACGAGGGACGGCGGCGATGATGAAGTTGCAGTGCTGCTGATCAGCGCGGATAAGGAGAGCTTCTTCGAGATGCGGAAGATGAGGGACAATCTTGTTGAGGTATGTATAGTCTTTTCTTGGTTGCACTGCCGTTTGGACTTCCGCTTGGCAATATTCGCCCTTTGGAACCTGGATATGAGCAAACTACGGACGACAGTTGCGCTCAAAACGCATCAAATGTGGCGATCGAGCTGTTCTTCGAGCAGAACGCCGACCTCGACGACGCATGGAAATGAGCCCGCATGAACCTCATGACCAGCCTCATCATCAAGAGTCGTCTGCTTCTCGACGGCCCTTCTTTCGTACGAACGGGCAGCGCACAGCACCTCCCTGGATCCACCCGTTCACCAATCGGGCCAATCGCAGACGGCATCTGCCATGTATCGTTACAAAAACCCTCCCTACTGCCATAACAAAAGCACCCCTGGACGACTTGGACATGGGAACGGGATCGGTCCTGCTCGAACCTTGTCAGGTCATGGAAAATACCGCAGCAGTCCCAGAGCACGGCTTTGGCTCGGGCAAATCAAATCGTACAAACGGCCCTCGGTCTCGGACGCCCCCGGTTCCCGATCTTAGCCCTCCGACGCGGTATCGTGCAGATACACACAGCCAGAAACACACAGCGACAGGGAGCAAGGACGCGTACTGGACGGCCTGAGCTCCACAGCCTGAAGATTTGCTGAGGCACCCGGATCCTTCCCGTCTCCCCTGCGCACCTGACGGGGCGGCGGACATGTTGCTCCGCAGCTCGGAAATGGCATCTTCATATCCGCAGATTCACCCGATCACCGTCGCGCTGTCGTCGTTGGACCAGCGATTCCCGCTCACGACTGGACCCCTTTGATACCAATACACTCGCACTTTGATCACATGATTCACTGACATCACGCCAGGCTCTCAAGTCAAACAACTCCATCAGCCACATCAACACGGCCGTGCGCCTCGGCAGGCCCACGTGCACCGACATCGTCCCCGGCTCGCCGCTGCGCCACTTCCTCTACAAGTCGCGCGGCAACGTGCAATTCTGCATGCCGTCGTACACGCCGTACTTCCCGACGGCGCTCGACAGACGGAGACTGACGAGCCTGTACGCTCATCTGCACGCCACGCTGCACGCCAAGCCGACGAGTCTGAAGATCCACCACGAGACGAGCAGCAGCTGCATCGCGCTGGCGTGGAGCACGCCGCTGTTCGAGCTGTACGCGGTTGCGCCGCCGAACACGAGCAGGCCGGCGCTGGCGCAGGGCGCGATGAAGGTTGTGCAGTGGGTGCGGCGCGAGGAAGAGCGCGTTTTCATCATCGGCGGAGCGGTGTTCTGACCGAGGACGCGACGACGACTCGTCAGGGAGGAGTGGTCACATAGAGAGATACCCGAATACACATTGATCTGACGATACATGGCACATGAAAGACCGCATTTCCACGACCAAGCCACCGAGTCCTGCAAATCTCATCTGTGTTCATCATACTTCCTCACAAGCAAAGTCTCTTTTGGCTTTTGCAAGATCTGGGCTTTAGCACACCAAAGAGAAAGCCAACACCCTTGAACACGAACAGATTCATGCCTTGGGCAGGATCCTCGCCTCCCTCAGCTCGTCAAACACCGCCTCCAGACTCTCCCACGTGTCCGCATACCCCGTCCACCCCGCCTTCCGCGCCTTGCTCATGCTGATGACAAGATCGTACTTGCGGCCGAGCACGAAGCCGAGAAACCCCCACGTAGCCTTGTCAAACGCATCGTGCTGTAGACCCTCCCGCTGCGCAACACGGTCCCACGCCTCCTTGACGTGCTCGCGCTGCGCCCACTTCTGCAGATCGACGTGCTGCTCGGCAACGCTCTGCGCCGTGGCGAGATGGCCCTTGAGGCCCAGCTCGTCCGCGCGCTCACTGAGCGGGGGCTCGGGGGCGAGCTTGTTCGTCGAGCCCGTGTCGCCTGGTGTTGCGGCAGCGAACTGGTCGGGCTTGACTTTGCTGCCGAAGTAGTTCGCGACGCGCGGCCACAGATTCTGCCACGACTCTACATCGCCGTCGTGCACGTTGAAGGCCTCGTTCGCTGCGCGCGGGTCCGTCGCGGCCCATGTGCAGAATTGCCCGTGCAGTTTCGCGTTGGTGAAGCAGTCGAACTTGGTGTAGAAGGACGGGGAGCCAGGGAACACGAGGCCTTCGTCTTTGGCGTCGAGCTCCTTGGAGACGAGAGCGTAGAGCGCGATGGCGGTCGCGAGATTCATGTAGTTGCCCACAGCGTAGCCGACGACGTCGTTGGGGTATGTGACGGTCCATTCCTTGTTGTGCTCTTTGCAGAACGAGTGCAGGATGTTTTGCTGGTTGTAGTAGAAGTTTGGCGGCCACTTGGAGTCGGTGAGCCAGGGGTCGGACTCGAGCATGGGGTTCTTGACGGCGCCGAGGTGCAGGCCGTATTGTTTGGCGCCGGTGACGAGGACGATGCGGTCGATGCCGGCAACTGCGCCTGTCTTGACGAGGGCTTGCAAGAAATTTGAGAGGATGGCGCCGTTGACGTCCCAGTTCTCTTGCTCCGAGTCCTTCTGGATGTAGCCGGCGAAGAAGACGACGTTGCCTTGGACGGTGTCGAGGTCTTTGGCCATGTCGTCTGGAGACGACTGCAGGTCAATATGGTGGTGGATGACTGTTTCGGCAAAGTCTTCCTTCTTGCTGCGCGACAAGGCGTGGATGGTGGGCCATTGCTGGCGATGCTTGGAGAGCTCGTGGACGATCTCGCGGCCGAGGATGCCGGTTGCGCCGACGACGATTGCTGCGGGCATGTTGTGTTTGCTGATATGTATATTACTAGTTCTGTGAGTCTGGATAGAAGATGATTCGCGGTGGGCTGATGTGCTGATATAGACGGAGCTATCCGGCGTGTGTGACGTAAACAGGCATCACCATATAATCAGCGGGATCTGCGGGTTTGTAGCGAACGAGTGCTAAGAGCGTGTCAAAGAGCATGCGAATGATGAACAGACGTAAATACTACGTGCTGACGCTGGAGTCCGAGTCCGAGTCGAAGATGGGCGTAGAGTCGGGTGCTCTCGAGGTGCCCAACCCAATGCTGGAGAACTTTCGTGGCCCATGGCCACTCCCATGCGGAAAGACATGGATTTTTACGTTTCTGAGCATTTCCAGCTCCTCCGCGCGTACTATCCCGTCCTCCCGGCCTCTCCGCGGCGCAGCGTTGTACTGTGGCGTCGAAGCATTCGTCTGAAGACTTGCTACGAGTGGAATAGCCTGCTGGAGCCGATGTGTCGCGATTTGATAGCTTCGAGCATTCGAGCGTCGAACGCGTAAAGTGAGTGGAGTGCGTTTTAGACAGATCATTTCCGTGGGTCGCGTTTTTGCCATGTGAGGTCCTTGAACTGGGTCTTGACCTCGTCCTTGAAGTGGTCGAACGCTGAAGGGCCAGTGCCTGGAGATGTCAGCATCGATTGAAGGAGTGAATCACGTCTGGACGTACGACCCAGTCCGTTCTTCGGCTCATGATCGGGGATCTTGTTGATCTTGCGGTACGCCTTCTGGATGGCGCGGTTGAAGGTCGGGCTTCGGATCAGCTGGGAGGGTGTGAGTATGCAACCGACGCAGTGCGGATGTTGGAGGATGCTTGACGTACTGCTGCGACTGCCCATGCCTGTGGCCTGTCAGTAGCATGTCTCGACCATGTTCGGCAATGGACGTACCTCGAACAGAGCAAACCAGGGCGCCATGGTGGCTTGCTACGTGCCGTTTCGCATCCAACAGCGGCTCGTCGATGCAGCGACCAGAGCGGCGCAGCGTTGATGTCGAGATATGCGGTGGCGGATGGGGGATGGGTGATGGGTGATGGGTGAGGAGTGATGGCTCGGCGGCGATCGACGACGATTCTGGTGACAGCGGGAAGGCGCCCCATCGCCCGAGGACCAGGGTCCGGCTGCAGCGCCCAGACGCGACTGACAGCAGCTCTCTGCCGCGTCATGATGATAGCTGATAGCGACGTTTTTGCGTATTCTGCTCTTGAGCTCTTGATTGCTGCACGCAAGCAGCCCCCAACCGCGCTTGCATGATTCGTCGCTGCTCGTTCTGAACGTCGTGCTGGCATCATCGCCATTGTCCACTCGGTAGTCCGACGCGCGCACGCTCCGGCCAGCGGGCGATCTGACAGCGAGGCCCCTCCACCGCGAGTCCATGGCCGGATCCTGGTTCCTGGAGATCGGGATCGCTGCAAATTTCTGGATACCTTCGGCAGGCGGGCAGCCAACTGGGAGCTGAGGCTGAACTCGTTTTGATCTTCGACACGCGCAAATCGTTCCGTTCCCGCCGTTCAGCGTCTTGACACACGACACATTCACCGCTTCGGTCCCTGAGCTGGCACACACGCCGACTGAACCCACTCGCCGTCGCTGCAGCCCGCCGAGCGCCTCGACCCTCGATCCCCCCGACCCCCGACCCTCGACCCTCGACCCTCGACCCTCGACCCTCGACCCTCGACCTCCTCGACCCCCTCGACCGTCGCGAGTCACGCAGCCTCGCCAGGCCCGACGCCTCGCTCGCGCGCCTGTCGCTCCTCTTTTCCTGCTCCTTTCCTGCTCCTCCCCCGCCGCGACTCGAAGCGCGCCTCGAGACGGACAGGGCCTCCTTCACGCTGCATAAACTCCGCGCGCTCAGGCGCAAGGCGAAGCTCAAGGGCGCGTCCCTGAGGACCGACCCCGCCGTCTCGGGCATCATGTCGGCCCCCAGCTCGGTGCCCGTCTCGCCCGCCTCGTCGAAGCGCTCGCGCAGCAAGGACAGCACGCGGTCCGCCACATACGCCCACCTGGCCACCCCGACCGCGAGCACCGCCCTCAGCACCCCCGCCGCGAGCACCCCGAGCCTGCTGCCTCCCTTGAGCCTCGCCGCCTCGCCCAATGGCACCCAGTCGCCCGACCCGACCCCATACCCCGCCTTCCTACGGCCGCGCAGAGCAGGCAGGTGCACTCGGCCCTGGTGGCCCTGGTGTTCCTGGTGGCAGTCGCTAACTCCCTCGCAGCACAGCTCGACACCAAGTGGAACGACCTGGAGTGGGCGCAGATGAACCGCCTGCGAGACGGCATGGCACCCTCCGCCTCCGAGTCCGAAGAGCCCCCCCGATGGGCCCGTTGCAGCGGCGATCCTTACGCCCCGCGGAACCGCTACATGAATGTCGACCCGTACCAGGCCAACAGGGTCCATCTCGACGTGCCCGAAGGCGCCGACGACTACATCAACGCCTCCCCTATCGAACTCAAGTCGACCAAGACAGGCACCGTCTTGAAATACATCGCGACACAGGGCCCCAAGGCCGACACCTGGTCGCACATCTGGCGCATGATCTGGGCCCAGAACGAGTCGCCAGCCGTCATCGTCATGGTCACCAAGACCCACGAGCAGGGCCGCGAGAAGTGCTACCCCTACTATCCGCGGTCCACTGCAGACCCGCTCCTGCGCGTCAACGAGCACGATGAATTCGGCGACGGCCTCATCCACCATCTGCATCTGAAGGACCTGTCGCACGACGAGGACGCAAGGACCGAGGTCAGGGAGATCGACATGGCAACCGAGGACGGCAGCGACTCGCGAAAGATCTGGCACCTGCTCTTCGAGGGCTGGCCAGACTTCTCCGTCCCCGAGGGCCAGGACAAGGCAGCTTTGCTGAACATGGTCGAGCTGTCACGCCAAAAGAACTCCAACAACTCGACGAACCCCCGCATCGTACATTGCAGTGCGGGAATCGGCAGAAGCGGCACATTCATTGCTCTGGACTGGCTGATCCAGGAGCTGGAAGAAGGCGCGCTGGACGAACTGTCCGACGACGACGACCCCGTCACCACCGTCATTGAAATGCTCAGAGACCAGCGCCCCATGATGGTCCAGTCCAAGCAGCAATTCGTCTTCATATACGACACCCTCCGAGAGAGGTGGCGCGACCGTTGGATCAGTCAGCACCCCGAGGAAGCGACTCAGCTTGGCATCCACCCTGCTGCCCACGACGAGGAGCCCGCGCTCAAGCGGCAGAAGAGCAACGCCGACGCTGCCTTTGTGAGTGACGAAGAGCGCGCAAAGCTTGAGGCTGAGCTCATGGGTGCCGACTACGAGTGATCTGGGGACGTTGATTGATATCTTCGTTTCTAGTACCTCCTCCCTGTCCAGTGCCAACAGCGTCCACACGGCCGCCAGTCGGCGTGACAAATTCGATCGTGTGCGCAGTGACGGCGTCGATGGCAATAAGCAGACGACAGCGGAACAAAAGGAGAAGGCGCAAATCATGACTACAATGACAATAACGGCGAGCATGAGGGCAGCAAGGACGATGGCATGGCGAGCCTACCGAAGAAGACGATGCCACAAGACCTCTATCAACAGCGGAACCACCCTCACACCCGACGATGGATCTTCACTCAGATCCTCTCATCCCCGGCGTCCAGTCTCCCGGCCAAGATCATTGGCGTGCAACACAAGAACTCGAGGGCATCCAGAGTCCGCCATGCTGGTTCATTACCGCTGCACTCGTTTTTGCTTTCTTCTTCTATAGCGTTGGTGCTTTGGCGGCTGGTCAGCTCGGACCTGAGCATCGAAGGGCGGGGCGAGGCGAGGGTGAATTGGTATCCGCTTGTTTTCACTGCGTATATTAGACTTTCTGCGTGCATAGCGTGCGTCCTTCTGCTTTTGTCGACATGAGACGAACGACTACATTGGGTTTCAGGGAGATAGACTGATAGAGCATTACTCCGCTTCAATGCGCTTCTCACACATGCTAGTCTTCATCGATCTCAGTGTCAGAGCCGAGTATCGCGATTCATGATTGTCCGGTTGTTTCTCCGAGAACGGAGAGGATGGAGCTCAGTGTTCTGTTTCAAGGAAAGGGCTGAGGAGCGACGGCGTGGTGAGAGGCATGAACTTTTTGATGTTGTCGGCGGACTCCTGTACGCGACGAGCGCAAGTTGGACTCACGGTACTACGGAGACTTACGGTACTACGGAGGCTGGGGGAGGGACTCTTGATGCACCGATATGAGGCTCTTGCACTGCATGGAAGGCCGCCGATGAAGTATGAAGGCCTTCACTGGTACTATCGACGGCTCGCGTCTTCGGCATGCAGGCCTGTCGACATGCGTGAGCTGATGTTCGTGGTGTGAGAGCAGTCCTCTCCATGGACATGGTCCTAGAGGAACTCGGACGGTATGCACTTGCCTTGCGGCTGCTTGACTCGCGCGTGCTCGTATACTAGCGTCGCGGTTGCCAACGCCTGATTGTGAAGGGCACGCTCAACACTGGCACGACGATTGAAGCGTTGCACGGCTGCTTGACTTGGCAAGACATTGGTTTTGCCTCATATACAAGGCACAGCGCGCGCGCCCTGGGAAAGCGCAGTTCTTGATCTCTCCATCCTCGCGGGGATCGAGAGGTCTCGGAGCGCACTCCTGCCATCAGCCTTGCACAAATGCATGACGTAGCTATCCATCACATCAAATGCACAAGCTCCCTTCTAGCCCTTTCACACCCCACCGCTACCAAACCGCCGCCAGCCATCACACACTTCTCGTCAAGCCAGCTCGCACGAGCGCGGATTCGCGCCAACAAAACACCGTCTCGGATGTCGGCACCTAAGCGCTCCGCACCCTTGCGCTCCTCGTCGCGAAAACCTGCACACCAGGCTTCCCGAAGAAGTTCGGGAGATCGATGGATCGCGTTGTGGAGAATCTTGCGCCCTTCTGTATGGCTGCGCGAGCTGCGCTGCGCAAACGCTTGATAGTACCTTTCAGACCAAAATCTTGTTTGGCGCAAGCCACTGTCCCGAAACAGCAGCACCGCATTCTGCATTGGCTGTCGAGAGCTCTTAGTAACGTCGCGGATATGGGTTTTGGAAATGCAGTGGGTGCGTATTCGGAAGCTGCCGATGGCTCTGCAGTATCGAGGATGCGATGCTATCGAGACGTGACGCTATCGTGGACGTTGCGCGTGGTACGTGCCAAACATGTGTCGTACGACATCGACTGCAAGCTATCCAGAGTCAATGACACTGTGCCATCGCACGTTGCTGCTGCAGACTCTGCAAAGCACACACGGCTCCGGAAAACGAGTCCACGGATAAAGGTTCTTCTCGCTCTTCTACTGTTGCAGATGGCAGCGTTGCATCATGGGTTGCGATTATCTGCACCGGCAACACGTCGGCGAATTGCAGCATCGCTGAGATTTGTGAGCTGCGCAGTCAGCCAGCTGCATGCGGGAAGCATTTCGGTACATTCGGTCACGCCGTTGAATCGGATTTAAGGTTTAGCCTGTGTATGGTACCAACTGCGGAAGCTGTGGAGTGAAGAAGGTCCACATCGTAGAATGTGTTCGCGTTCTGGACCTTGAAGTGTCGATAGGGCGAGCGGGTAAGGTGTGAAGGCAATGCGGTTGTGACGTAGATCGTGAGGCGTTGGGGAGACATGGGGTATTGGGTGACGAAGTCTGATAGTAGGGAGCTTGAGCATCGAAACAATTTCAGACGCGTCTCGACCTTGAGGCGACTGCTGCGACGATACGGAGACGGAGTCAGAAATCCCAAACAACGCGGGTATTTCTGGCGCACGTAGAGAGGGAGCATATCGATGCGCAAGGGTGATCCCATAGCAGGCCGATCGCGAGCCGTAATTGTTGGATGGAGCAATTGCCTCCCGTCCGCCTACCTGGCGATTACTCGGACAATCATGCGGTGTGATGGGGACAGGTACTACATGCAGTTGGAACGCAGCCTGTAGAGCAGGAAAGAAGTTGGACGTACAGGGGGTTACGCACAAAGATTGTCAACCGGTAACAGTCAATATGTTGACTCCTGAACAAGGTGTTCATGACAAGCGATCGCATTGCCTCATGACATGCGAGAGTCGGTCCTACTACGTCGTACTCGCATTCGTTCTCGAATTCGCCAAGATGAAGTACGCCTTGCGTATGTTGAACTCAGTGACATTAATAGAGTGATTGCAGGAAGCCAAAGTAATCGTTGAAAACTTAGAACGACGCATGGACGATCTCTGGCGTTGTCTGTCTCAACAGGGGTAGAGGAGACCGGTACCTCCGCCCGAAGGTTAGGAACATGCAGTGAAATCCTCAAGTCGGCATGTATTCTTCATTTCTTCGTCTATGGTCGTGAACTGTTAGTAGCTTTGAGCGGCAGTCTTTGCTTACGCAGACCAGCCCCTGTACACAATCTTGGCTCCGTACTTCTGCCCCTTCTTAAGAATCATCATTGACTTGTACTCTGGAACGTTGATAGCGTTGACGTAACGGCTGGGCTCGACGCAGAAGCCTGAGCGTGCAGTCCTCGCTGGGAGGCCGTCAACAGCTGGCACATCGATGTACTTGCCGGTGTAGAACTGGAAGGCCGGCTCGGTTGAGTGAACCTCTAGGTGGATCTTGGTCTCTGGGTGGTAGGCGGCGACGAGCTTCTGGAGAGGCGACGACCGAGTGTCGATGGGGATGCTGCTCGCGTCTGTGTTGGCGACGAAGCAGTCATCGACATCCGGCTCCTTCTCGCCCAGGGTGAAGGTCTTGCCCCCGGTGATGCCAGGGTACTCTTCAATGGGACCGGTGGGAATGCCGCCATCGTCCACGACTTGGTACTTGTTGGTGATCAGTGTGACCTCAGTACCAGCAATCGATGGCTTCCCTGTCAAGGTGAAGTAGCTTCGTTGGTATCAGCAATAGGTTCAAGTAGTAGTTCGCCTGCAATACGTACCTGTGGTTTGTCATATTGATGGCCGTCTCTTCGACTTCATCACCAACCAGTTCAGCCTCATACTCGATGTAGAGAACCTCCTGCTGGGCGCCGTTCACTTGCTCTTTCTTCTGCACATACCAGACGCTGACCTGTACGGTACCGGGGTAACCCTCTTCGCCGTCCTTACTCAGGTACTTGAAGAGAACAGCATCCTCACCGTTGCGCTCAACGTTCACCGGACCCTCGAACTCGCGCTTTCCCCATCCTTTCTCACCGCCGTGGAGAGAGTTCGGCCCGTTGTTGACCGGGAGCTGGTGCGTTTTGCCGTTCAACTCGAACTTTCCATTTGCGACTCGGTTGGCAATGCGCCCAATGGTCTCGCCAAAGTAAGGACTGTTGTACTGCTTGTACTGCTCGGCGGTCTTGAAGCCCTGGACAATGTTGACACCGTTGACGTTGAACTCCTGGATGATCGCTCCCAACGGGAGAAATGTGAAGGCTTTAGACGACATAGTGTATTGTTTGAACTTGGTGAAGCTTAGCGATGGCTGCTGTTGGGCGTTAGTGCCGTGACCTCTATGGCTAGCAGTCCAGCTGTAACAAGTTCTCGGTATTCGCCTGACATTCGCGACCCTGATGAGGGGTAGTCGCCAATGTCTTGTAAGGTTTACAAAGTGCGGGGCTTGCATGACTGACCTGGGCGTCGTTCGAGGCTGCTGTGTGTAAGAAACCGAGACGTTGCGCAAGTTCTGTGTAGTCGTGCAAGCTCAAGTGATCAAGTTAGGCAACGCTCGGGACTATGTGGCGCACATTGCTGTTATAAAGGTATGTTGTTCATTAGGCTAATTGAGAGGTGGAGCTCGCCCCTTCTGCCGCCTTGTCGGTGCCGTGAGCAACTGTACGGATATCATCTTGACAAAGAGTATGAAGCCCGACAAAGTCGCGCGGCATGCCTAACTGAGACAATCCTGGCCCTTGTGGAGTCGAGTGGTTTGACAGTTGAACAAGATGTTGAAATTACTAAGCCGGTCTGTGCGCGCCCTTTGATCGCGGATTGTCGCCGTCAACCGTACGTACATCACAAATCGTCACAACCGTCAAATGCTCAGCTCTTCATCTTTGGACGCGTGTATTGTACAATTATCTAATGGACGAAGATCCCGGTCAAACGTGACAACTTCATTGTCGCCAGGTATCGAATTTCCGCTTGTGGTGGGGATTTCTTAGAGTCGGTCCGCAGCGCGACTTCTTCGATCTTCACGTCATAGTGAAATCCATTTTACCGCCATCGTGATATCAGAGCAAACCATGCCATGTCGATCATGCGGTGCCAGCCTTGTCCGTTAACGCCGAATGCCAGTACTTGATCCAGTGGCCGAGTGTGAATCTATCCCAAAACGCTAGAACGCTAGACAAAGAATGCTGAAGAGGTATAGACGAATTCGCGCTACTCATGCGCCGACCGGGTTTTGTATGAAGTTGTTGAAGTCCAGGTCGTTTGTATTGTTCCAGTCTGGCATCATTGGGTCGTTGGGATCCATGTAGATTGGGTCGACCATCATGATTTGGTCATAGGAAGAGTTGAAGTTCTCGAATCCGTTCATAGGCTTGCTGAAATCCATTGGCTCTTCCATCATCATCGAATCGTTCATCCAGGCTCTTGAGAGTGCTGAAGGATCCAGAGCGCCAGTCTGCATGAAGGTCGAAGATACCATAGGGGATTCTTGTTTTACGGGTGCGGTCATTTGCGATTGTCTTGGGAAAGGGCTGTTCATAGGCGGTGTTGGCGGTGCGTTGTTGCGTGCGAAGGGATCGTTGAAGGGGAATTGTCGAGTCGTTGGTGTACCACTGTACGACGATGGCGACGAGGTACGACCATGCTCCGAATCCGAGCTTACGGATCCACGTCTGCGGGACAGTGGCGCGCCTTTCTCGAGCAGCTTGTGTTGCATACGACTGCAGTCCTCCTCAAAACCTTCGTAGTGACCGCCGTTTTCGTTCGGTCCGTGCAACAGGTCAAGTCGTTCAAGGATGTCGTGTGTCAAAGGGTGACCACTTTGTGCCTCACGCAGTGGCTGACCTGGCCAGCCTTGCCCAGTTTGCAGACGAGTGTAGAGTTCACGAAGACCGGCGACGAGTTGCGCTTGTTGTTGTTCGAGCATCTCAACGTAGCTAGTACAATCAGCATGCGACCCAAACAAAAAGCAAGTGAAACACATACCCTTTGGGGTAGACTTTGTCTTGCGACTTCTTCCTCTCCCCGAAAACACAAATGGCATTATCTGCTTTACACCGGCTGCATGGACTTGCTCCATCACACTGTGACAGTCAGACTTAGAACTTGCAGACCAAGCCAAGACTCCACACACCTTTGACTTCTTCAAACGACAGCGATCGCAGGCTTTGCATACTCGCTTTCGGATGTTGTCTTGTGCCTCCATCGAGCTCGACCTCTGTGATGACATTGAATTGGAAGGCTAGCTATGTCCAATTCAGGTAGGGTCACTTGAAGCTGCAATTGGTCGAGGGCAGTGTATGTTCAACGAATTTCCAATGAGGCGTTTTGAAGGTATACTGAGGTGGGAATTTGGCTCCTAAATACGGACATGTCTTATGTGGGTAGCATGGCATTATATCTCTTCACGTCAGAGGGCATCTCCAAGCGGACGTTCGGCGTTAGCTATTGATCGAAGCTTCCGGCGCGTAAAAGCTCCGTAATCGTGTAATTTTCGTATCCACCCACCCCTGGGCAACTAAACCACCCATCTCCCTGCCCATCTATTTATCGGGGCACGTTGGATTACTCTGCGCGCTTGCAAGGATGCAGGGATTTTTGCACTGCGCCAACCTTACGAAGACACTGGGCTTAGTGGGCGGAACAAATGACAAAGCGTTTCGCGAGGTCGGTCATCGAGCGGACCGTGGCCATGAAAGGACCCAAAATCCGCCGTGACGCCTGGTCGACCAACGGCATGAAACAGATGACGAGAAATTAGATCGAACTTCGCGGGCGGATAGCACGTCTCGCGCTGGGCTGATCATGAATAATTCGGCGATTGGCAAGGCGTACATCCGCGCCCAAAAATGTGCGGACTAAACATCACACAACCACCGAGAGCAGATCTTCGTACAGCGCGCAACTACACTGGTATCAAGCCCTGAGCCTACCCTCACCGGCGACACGCATTTGTGTTATCGCTCGGTCCACGTAGCGGTCGGCGTCATCGTGATGGCTCAAGGACTAATAACGTTATTCCCATGCCTTCGCGGACCCTTTAGCTTTCGAACAAAAGTTGCGCCTCGGCCGAAAAAAATGACCACATGCTGACTGAGTTCATTGAGCCGAACAATCTCCAATTTTGAAAGATTTACTCTCCTGGCTGTGGGGACCATGTTTCGCGGCTTCCTGTCACGGGCTGCTCGTGCGAAAGCGGGAAATGTAAGATTCAAAAGTGGCGAGCTCGATGACTGCAAGAGTTGTACGCAAACAGCACCCCGAATTTGCGTAGCGACGCTTTCAAGGCTTCCAACCACACAGTCCATGGTCCAGACATTGACGATCAACCGCATGCGCATCCTCAAGATATGCACCAGGCCCCCAGTTTATCGCTGCCTCAACTGGCGCCCGAATCATTCAGCATGGTGCATCTATGGCTGCTTACAACACGGTTATGACTCGGCTGCACGCCACACATTTTAGATGGACTGACTATGCGAAGCCAGTCATCTTCTCTAAGGCCTTATCATGCTGGTGCAGTTACTCCATGCTCTGCGCTTCTGTCTGCTTACCAATAACCAACAGCAGAGTACTAGAATGGTCTGTC
The DNA here is from genome assembly GCA_001599375.1 of Phoma herbarum. Lineage (NCBI taxonomy): Eukaryota > Fungi > Ascomycota > Dothideomycetes > Pleosporales > Didymellaceae > Phoma > Phoma herbarum. The sequence continues at coordinate 167,294 of BCGR01000001.1, forward strand.
ACCACAAGATCGGTATGTGCCTGCTTCCGCTACCCCCTTTTCACTTCTTTCTCTTTCAGAACGTCTCACGGCAGTTGCGATAATTATTGGCTCGGCTACTGTATCGCGACAAATTCCATTGAATGCGCTGCTTTCTTACTCACTCGCTTTCATTTTCTGACAGCTGCCCTGCATATCGCCTAATGGACTCTATCGTTCGTGACAATATGGATTGAGCGCAAGGCGTATTCGGCTTCCTTATGCGAATGATGAAGGGGAATGGTCCACTATAGGATTCGTCGTCGATTGTGGCTGTGGTCACCGATTCGTGCAAAGATGCGAGGTGACCCGCCTCCCTCGTTTGGCGTATACGTTTATACGGTGCCTATGGCAACACAATCTCATCCCAACGCTGATCGTGTTTAGCACGATACTGATGCTGTAAAGCCGTTGGTATTTCTTGACCGTCGCTTGTTCTGTCAGCTTCGCTAAACGGTGTGTCAGCTCCTTCGCGATATGCGACGCTGCTTTGAACAGGACGGTCCTCATTGGGTAACCTGGTTGCAGCGGAAGACTCTAGATGGCCTGAGGATCGTCCGTATGGGCTGACCACCAGCCACCTCAACCAAGACAAAATATTTCGCGACGACTGCTCTCAAGGTTCTGCGAAAGAAACGTTGATGTGTTGCTCCTTACAAAGCCACTAAGGCGACATGTTCAGACTGAGACGGAGTTCAGCACCCAACAAGGAACGAGCCACTCCTCATGTCCAGATCTTGCGGTCGAATAGACTACGAGCTCACATCATCGCTGATCCAAAGTAGTCACTGCGATGACACCCGAGTCCGCCATTCCACGCGCATTACGCCGCAGCTCGGTCCTTTGAATTTCTCAGGACGCGAACTTGCTTTTGGCGTCGCAAGTCGACATGCAATATGCAAGCAGCCTCACTTGACACTTGACACCCAATTGCCTTAGATGAGCTCGGATCTTCGATTTCAAGGGGTAAATGGAGATCTCCTGCTTCATCGTCCTTTTTTGGGTCTTGAGCCAAACCGTACTGTACAATGGGGCAGACGACAAGGACCCCACCTGATGGAACGTCCTTCTCGCTGCTCCTGCACGCACGAATTGCATGCAAGCTTCCCCGCGCTCATGAAGGCGCCAAGTATAAGCAAATTGCTACTTTTGCATACTAAGGTGGACAAGTCCAGACCGACATTGCACTCACAGATCAGAACTCTATCATTAACTCGGCCCTTCCGTCGGTATTGGGTCCAGGGTTCTCAACTAAGGGGGTTCGTGGCATGGGACTTGCTGATCAAATCCACATGTTTACTCAGCCGCAGGAAGTCTCTCCGTCCGACTATCATTTTCAGCAGTCTCGCAACTCGAGACGGCCCGTTCCATTGTATCAGGATGTGCATAAATCAATTTGCTCAACGATTGACAATAGTCAATCCCAGGCTTTGGGCACCGGGGTGCCCCCGTCCGATCGGGCTACGTCACTTGAGAACAACCATCGACGTGTCGCAGAGTTGGAAGTAACAACTAGGTGATGCGTGCAAACTATCAAAGTGCAATGCCATTTTGGGATCATGGTGAGAACATTGAGCACAAACGCCACGTGGCTAACAGGTTTCTTCCTCTCCCAAGAAATCGCCCGCGGCACACAAGAGCGCCGAGTGCCGAGCAAGCGGGACAGCGATCGCAAGTTGTTTCCAAGAGAGCAGCGATACAATGTACGAAAACCCCCTTAATTCAAGATTCTCGTGACACCTGTAAGACCCTCTTGGTTCTTTGCGGGGTTGACGACAAGCCGCCTAATGATTCGCATTCGTTTAGCAACACAGCCTCACCATCTCGACCATTGAAGAAGCCTGTAGTACGACCGAGCCAATTGGAATACATTCCCAGGGAACTCGGTCACGGCAACAGGCCAAGATCCTCAGGTGGTTGCCTGGCAGAGAGAAGTGCCCTGATCCCTGGGCTTTGTTCGAAAGATCCAAGACCTTCTGACATTCACAGCCTCAGGACGACGTGGACAAACAGAGTGAAAGATTACACGGAGGCTATGCGCTAAGAGTTTCCGCTGTCTTGGGCGGAGGGACGAAAACACTCGGGATCCGCTTACATGCTCGGCGGCCGGACCACCCGCTTCCGCTCCGAGCTAGACAGCCCTGACGACCCGCTTCGTGAGCGATTCCGGGTGCCGTGCTTCACTTCTACGAGCAGCATAACTCCAAAACCTTACTCTGGGGTTCATGAATCGGACGAGATCATGAGCCACGTTCTGGACTATTCTGATGACTCGGGGGCGTCGCGGTGTTCAACTTGAGCCTCTTCAAGCCATTGCATGATGTCAATCGGATGGCCTAATAACGATACTGCAAGCAACAACGGCAACGCCAGACTTCAGTCAGGACGGCACACTTCGTACGATTGCTCCATGAGGTGATCAAGTCATCCAATTCAATCTTCCACAGCGGAGGATGATGCTCGGAGATATCAGAGGAATGTCACACAATCACATAGGACCCACAGGAGACCCACTCGACTATTATAAGGCTGAAAAAGGCTTCATCGACAGCAGCAGCGTGGGCTTCTAGAAAAGTTCCACTCACGTCACATTGCGCTCGCAGCGCGAGCGCGAGATCCCCGCATTAGATGTTCGAAGACAACAAAAAATTACCTTCGCTCGACTATGTGCTTTTGTATGCATGTCAAGAGCACGTTGTTGCGGCAGCTATCCGTCGGACTTGCGTCTGTGAACTCGCGAACACTACGGTGGTACTCAATATTTTCTTTGCTGCTGCTAAGCTCTTGCACCTGTCCACCAGTGCCGGCCGAAGCTACTGTTCAGGCAATTCATGACTCCACGGACTCTGCGATCGCATCAATGACAGCTATTGTCTCGATCGCAGTTACGAGCATATCCGCACTCAAAATCCTCTCCGGATGACAAATAGACCAGCGAGGTTTTGCGCAGGGTCTTTACCGAATTGCAATGTTTCCCGCAATCCACTCTCGTGCGAAAAGAGGTCGAAGATCGTGGATCGTCCCGTTTGCTGGACTCCTCACCCGGATGCAAAATCCCTGCCTTGCGATTGCCTCTTCGGGTGGACAGTCCTTGGGTACATACAGTCGCAGAGCTCGATCCGACGCTACACGGTTCCAAGATGGTCGAGACCACTGGCGACCAACAAGACTACGCGGTGTCGATTATAGACGTTGAGCCTCAATTGTGACCATGACGTGCGTGGCTGCCCAGTAGCCGACACGTCGAACGTGGTGAATGCGATGCTACCAAAAAGGGCACACCTAGCACGCACAAGGGTGCAGATTATCAGCAAAGATTGAACCAAACGCCACGAAATGCACCATTACGAACTGCACGTCACGAAAATCACATGCATGCTTCTGATGTACAGTCGGGGGTTACTGTATTGCCGGGTATCCGAAGCTACTGCCGACTTTTGCCCGATCATTCGATGACTTGGCCAACTTGGATCTCTCAAACAGCGCACAATGCAAGAACTCGCTACACTTGACTACATTGGGTAGACCATCAGTAAACAAGTGCGCAAATCGCTAATCACGAATCTCCGGGAACACTCGTTCGCCCATCCTTTCTTCTGGACACGTGCGATGCTTCACTTTTCATTCAGGCGGGTGAAGAGCTTGGATGATTTCAGATTTCAAGAGCATTCCGAGAGAAGTCCTTACGACAGGGCATAGTCACAACAGCCTTACGGTCCTATTCATCATTTCCAAGATGAGACACCAGCCTCTGTTGTCAAGGAGCCTGTCCAGTCAGGCTCTACCACTTCATGTGCGGTCTTGCGCATCCTTGCATTCACACAAGAACAGCTCAATAGATCTTCCAGCCACGAGGTTCGGCAGGTCAATCACAAAATCAACGTATGGCTAGCAAAGCCCCACTACTTCATCAACAACCGGCGATGATTCGGGCTTATTTGAACACTCACGTGCCTGGACACGTCGAGATAGCCATCAGGACGTTTCAATTCCTTGCTCTCATGTGAGGCAATAGTACAAACAACTCAAAGCACCATGACGGAGGTATCGACCGATGGAATCTTACAGCGCAATTGTACTGCCCGGACAGAGGTATGAATACGGGTGCCCCTCACATCGCCATCGAGGATTTCGCAGGGAATTGAGAATATGCGAAATGCCTGTTCTGAAGTTTGCGCATGCGCTGGCATGGGATTCGCTATCAGTCTGGTGGTTTTGCTCGATTCTTAACGAACGTGACTTCCAAGTTTCTTCGCTACGCAAGGATCTGACGAACAGACACTGTCTATCGATCGAGCGATCAGGATCCGATGTCATTAGAACATCAGATGAAGCCGTACGCTGCATCAGACCAAGGCCATGCTTCGTATTGAGGATGCTTCTCTCGCGGCCCTTACTATCATGCTGCTCAAGCACCTTCAAGCGACGACTCTATCTGCACGTTCGAGGCTCGCACGATCTCCATAAGGCAGCGCTGAAGTCCAAGATTTTACTGTCCTGTCCTCGATCTAGGCTCTGGAAGTTTCGAAATTGGCGACAATGTCAATGAAAAGCCCCACGATTACCAGACATCTGCAACGAAGGCTCAATGCCAGGCAAACATAGTCTTTCTGTGAACAAACCTGGTAGTATGCCAGATCGCGCCACGTGACTTCGATCTGCTTGGTCTACACTTGCAATTGCTAAGCGCGAGGATGTCTGCGAAGTCGCACCGACGAAGGAAAGTTAACCGCCTGCTCCGAAAGGTATTATCCCTATCCACGAGATTTTGCATCCTTCATTGCACCAATTGACCGATCAGACATGGCAAGATCCGCGGGCGCGAGTCGAAAGTAGCCCATCAGGCAGTTCCACCTTAGTGAGCTAGGCTGCTTTACACACACAGAGCGTATATGACTTCCGTCTCGCCTACCTTTACCGCATCGCACCATCTTCCCCATCTGTGCATCTGGCATCGAATGGCACTTTGTTGATAAGGATGCCGTCACAGATCCATCCTCAAACGGTGAATAATGGCAAGGCTGCAAACAGCCGAGTCCCTATTTCCCAATTCGATTTCCTGTAAGGCGAAAGTGGTCGGGAATATCAGCGATGGGAATGCAGACCGTCTCCGCGGCTTCGCGTAAATATGCGCTGCCCCTGCCGCTTTCGGTGGCAAGCTCCTCCGGGCAAATCACGAAGGAATCGCGGAACATGACTGTTGATCGCCAGACGGGTTCTTCTCTTCGTAAACGCAACTTCCATGTTGTGACAACTCACACGTTGTCAAGTGCAATATTATTTGTCGGTGGAACATGCGCGAGGATGGGATGGTGCGTCCGATATCCTTCGGTCGCTGAACAGCACTTCGGGCGTTTCGTGCAGCTATGATGATGGACATGGTAGGTATCGACAATGCGATGCCGCGGAGTGACTTATCTTTCCAGATGTGGAGATGAACTGGTAAGAAAACGCCAATCTCAACAACAAGAAAAAAGCCTGCGCGCGTTTGTAATCAACGCACTTCGATGTCGCCTCCGTGTTGTGAACCCTACAGCAATTGCCGCGCAGCATGAAGTAGTCGAGAATCACACACGCAGCTTCGCATTTCACGATGACCGTTACATGTGCTTTGAGCCAATTATGTATCACAGAGTTTCACGTTTCTTCTGTCTAGACCTTGCTTTCATTACACAGCTGCAAAATCACCAAAATCCTGATGATCAATCTTGATATCAGGCGCTGAACGATTTCGTCTGATCAGCCAGGGAGAGAAACAGAAATGCAACTATACTGTTTCACATCTGAGGAGCTTCTGCAAGGGTGCAATGGAGCCGCACGTGGCTGCAAAAGCTTGTGTGCTGCCCGGGCGGTAACGAATCTGACGAGATATCAGCAATTTTTGGCGAACGGGACGAAGTCAAAAGTAGGTTTATGGCCCGACATGAACCAATTTCTCACGATTTGAGACACGTCGATCGCATCTGGTGCCGATCAGTCTGGACGACCCACGACGATGGGAGAGTAAGCTTACCTCAGATGCGCTGTTCGTCTCCACGCCTTGGGCGCTCTTGAGTTCTACAAAGTTTAAATGACCGTGTTTGCAGACTACCGATTACTAGGTCTTCGAAGTCATGTGAAACCAAAGCTGATCGTAGCTGCTTAGAAGAGCGAGCGTCCATTGCTCGGCAAAGTCATCTGCTTCTCGATTTTCGCTTTCACGCTGACCTGGCGTCGAACGAAGCTTACTTCGCATCTAGACCTGCATGGGTCGCAGCTCTACGCATCCAAAGTGTGGAGTGCCAGCTGATTCGAGAAGTTGGAAGATGTGATAGGGCAACGCGTTGCAACAGCACCGCTGCGATATCAAAGCTCTGATTACATTCAAGCTTCGCACGTGGCGTACGCATCACAAAGCATGGCTGATATTGCAGACAATTCTTGACTGCGATTTGTCGCTGCGTTCCAAGTGCCGCTTCCACGTAATTCTGAAAGTCTTGCTGAAATCGTGATGCTCTGGCCGCAGGACTGGACAAGTTCAAGACTTTTGTCTCTGCAAGATCGCCACTTCATGGTCCAAGACAGACTGTTCTCCACAGTCACTGAATGAGCCAGCGCTTTGGCAATCACCTCATTGACTTTTTTTGTGAAGGGTGACTGCGGCCCGGAGAATCTCGTAAGGCACGCATGGGCAAGGCCTTGTCTAGTAGGCTCTTCTCAGCGGCTTTCAACTTTGTTTGTCGGATTGCTTTAATGGATTTTCGGACGCACTCATGTATGCATTATGCAAATGCTGCACTGCCATGAGCATGTGGGTGGGGTAGCAGCTGAGTCCTCAGCCTGATACATTCGATATCGCAAGTGAAAGCTCCTTCTCATACATTGCCTGGCTTCGAGTTTAGCTTGCTACAACATGGAGGCGCTTGGAGCTCAAAGTGGTGCTGGAGATGTCGTCCTTTCCCGGCTCGCTGATATCCGATTTTAGATCGAATAGGAAGACTGGTACACCAGACACTTTGCCCGATCACGAAAAGATGGTTGTCGGTGTCAGCACGCAAATTGACAAAATCTGTGTGGCACTTCTTTCGGATCTCAGAAGCAGCGGTCGAACCAAACTTCGAAATGGAGTTGAGGTCAGTACAATCAATATCAGACTGAATGTGGTAGCTCATCCTGACCAAACACATACAGAACCGTGCAGACACTGCTCTTAGTTGTAGGATTTGTGCTCCTCAGTTCACACAGTATTTAGACAAATTGGAACTGACGAAGACTCAAAAGCACTCTGACGAACTGCAGCCTCGACCATCAGGTGGTAATTTGAGAGGTCAAAGATCGCGAAGATTGATACGAAGCTAAGTGGTTTTCGCAGCACCTTGAACTCTACGGCTCTGCTGGCGCATCGAAGCAGTCTAGATACGAAACATGAAATTGTCCAGCCAAGATGGTGTCCGTAAAGAGAAGATACGTATGGAGCAGGACATGCAAGCTATCAGCGACACGTCATACCAGCTCCTCGATGTACAGCTTGTGTTACCCCAGACCAGGGAGAAGAACATATTTTCTTTTGGCTCAGTTTCCCTTGGACGGCCGGGTGACAGAACGCAGTCGAGACACCGCGTCGAAACACTTTCGACTGAGTAGTGAACAAACCTTAACCACAGGAGCGTTAGATTGACCTCGTCTCATATCTCCGCCGCAACACGTCGACTTCGTATATCCATCTGTGGTAAGGCCGGCAGCGGCAAGTCCACTTTGATGAAGTACATCGCCTCTCACCCTAAGACAAAGTCTCACCTGGGGGATCAGGCGGCTATAGAACAGCGGGAGCTTCTTGTCAATCAATTCTTCTTTCGGGGTCTGCTCAGGACTCTCATCTGCTCAATTAAAGGCGCACCCTGAGCTGATACCTGCTGCCTTTCCTAGTTCCTATCAAAATTGGATACCAAGTACCCGTGATCCCCATACGTGGAGATGAAAAGGGCATGGGACGAAGTTGTGGCTCTCGTGGCACCCTTCCTGAAACTGGCTCTTTTCATCGACAGGTTGGACGAGTTCGACAGTGATCACACTAACTTGACAGAGTTACTTCGTTCACTGGCGACACTGGGGTACAGCCGCAGTGTTAAAAACACTGCCAAAGTGAGATTACACTGCACATCCGTGTACATAGGCCTATTTACACTACACACAGGTAAATTTACACAGAATCTTATGTTTTTTACACTGCAGCCAATCAGCTATAGTAATTTGT